>DWLS01005266.1:0-12897 GCA_018246255.1 Pachliopta kotzebuea | reverse complement strand
TTTAAGTTTTTAACACTAAACTTCATTACAGTTAGAAATTTACAGGAAATCAATATCAGGTAAGTAGGGGGTCTACACAACACGGAAAAACATGACAAGGGGTCTGGACTAGCCGATGAGTAGAGCAATGCGTTACTCTTAAGGTTACGATGGTATACACATCACCACATTACACTCGTTGCCTTGAGACGTAAGGCGCTAAATCTCGTTACGCCAGTAATTTTACTAGCATACAGCACCCTTTAAACTACAACAGTTATGTTGGCACATTACTATTTAGCAGTAGAAATACGAACTGCGGTACCTACTTAGAGTATTAACCAATGGACACGTACCACCAGTAAAATCTTAATAATACGTCACAATAGTGAGCAAGTATGGTTTAGATGTGAATTAATATTAATATAGACTATAAAAAATAATTTATTAGTACTAAAAATGTTAACAATCGGTTCATTTAATGATGAATAATCATTTTTGATTCGTGTGTCATCATTAAGAGCACGAAATAATGCGTAAATTTTTGTTTCATTGTTCAGATGTCAAACGGCCGCTATTGTTATTAATAGTTAGAAAAGAAATTTATCTTCACATTGTATATAGTAAAGTAATTATAGTAATATTTAGAGTCAATAAAAATGTTATTGCTTTAATAAATAATACTGCAAATTAGTTATATACTAATTTATTAACTAATTATTTACGTTAATAACAAATTTTAAAGTTTCATGGACAAGTGTGCGCGTTGACGATTTTTTAGTATACAGTGTTTAATCAAATATTTGTTATTGGTATATGATTTTACGTACTTCTTAAAAATAATTAAAATTTACTCTTTATGTAGTTTTATGTTGATACTAAACTCAGACACTGTGCGTAGTTAAACTTTAAAGTTTACATGCTGTTGTAAACAGTTAAGTAGTGAGAAGACAGCGTATCTATTCAAAATAAATTAATTATTTATACTTCGTCATTGAGATAATGACGAGTTACTTCTTCTACTTATAACGATCTTGTTTGTCGAAGTTATTTACAATGGGTACTTCAACTACTCTCTAAAATCTTTTGAAAACAGTTCGTCACAAATGCCAAAAATACTGCAGAGTTAACTGCAAACGACGGTTGTGGACATTGTCATGCAGTAGAAGGTGAAGGAATTAAAAAGGAGGAAAATAAGATGAAGATATTTCGGCGACGTAAAGAGGAGACCATTACCAATTTCCAAAGCTGGTTCTCTAAGGCAAGAATTCAAGAAGATTAGAAAGAGGACACGTGTGAATTATACTACATTAGAAAGAATAGACAAGATCGAAATGCTTTTCTCCAACTGGCCGCTCAACTTAATTTCAAAGATTGTTCTCAATGATGTGGACATCAACTACTGTACTTCTTGATCTAGTTTTATAACCATCATCATCAACAGGTATACAGGAAAGGCTTCTCGCAAAAATCTCATCAATCAGTCTAGTGTTGCAGGATTTAGCAGTACAAACAATATCTAACAAATACGTAGCCCCGGAATCGAACAAGAGACCTCCAAAGAGAAGCGTTTATCCAAGAATTATTGGAAGCAATTAGAAATATCATGTGTAATTATCAGTTTTACGATATTCATTAAAATTGATGACTTAGAAGTTAGTTGGCGAAAACACGGCCGTGGTGCCATTGGCCCCACTGGTCTAGAATGCAACTTAAACTTAAAACTTTATGGAGCGTCAAGTTGCGCTCTCGGCAATTAAATAAGAAGCATCACGGATGGCTGCCAACGCTCACCACACCCAATTTTTTCTTTTATCCGACACGAAATCTTCATACGGAATTTAAGAGGAATTAACTCACGGGCTAATTAAGAGTTCAGTTAACTCCGTTTTAACTATTACATTTACAAAATAGATTACAATAATAAAAACTGTTAATTTAACATCGTAAAAAATCTGTTTTATGAAGACGGAATATCTTATTACCGGTAACGAGTCTTGAACTGCAAGATAACTGTTCACAATATAATCCAAAAGGGTTTGATATATACCTTATACCGACATTAAAATTTTAGTTACATTTTCAAAATATTAAAACATTTTGAATTTTATTATAGCAACGCTTCACTTATAATTAAGTGAACGTCACGACCAATTAAATAATATATAAGTTAAGTACTCCATTATTAATAATTTATTTATTAGTACAGATATAAAACCTAAACTTTTTACTTCCACCTATATTCATTACTAAAGAAATCACAGAAATTTTTATCTATATATAGATATATATATATCACGAAACTCCATTTAATTTTAATTTTATTATTTAGCTATGATTAATTAACTTTGTTATACAGAATGTAATTTTTTATTTATTTAGTTTGTATTATATCTTTAATGTCACTATAGAACAAGAGTCTGAAGTAAAGGTTTATTACTAGTTTTATAGCAAATTTTTTTCCTCAAAATCCTGGCGGAATTTCGGTTCAAAAAAAACACTACGAGCATAAGCCAAATAGTATCCATTTTGTATTGCTATATTATTGCTTGTGGCTTTTACCTGTAAATATTTTCTGATAATACAGCAGGTCTTAATGATTGTTGTTATTATTTAATATGTCTTAACTAATTATTGTTTTTATTCATATGATATTATTCCACATTGTACTTGAATGGTTCTAATAAAGTTGGACGGGAATAATCAAGCACAGTTGTGCGTAGGTCTTTTTTTATTTAATGCGTCTGTATCCGTTAGTACCCCAGCCGGGGCTGCGCCATTATTATTATTCCCGCAGCCCCCAAACGGCGGTTCTCCCCCTCGCCAAGTATTGATCTGCAGTCCTCCACTTAGGGTACCTAGGACCGATTCACCCTCACTCACATATATATCCGATGCAGACGTTATCTAACTACCTACCGGGTTGTTTCTACCACAATTTTCTATTTATTTCACAAAATTATTAATGTGATAACATAAAGAAACTTTTATTGTTTTTAATATAATATATAAAACAATTTTAACCAATAATGAAAACAGTTACATTAAACCATAAAAGATATACTGGAGTAATGAGACTTAAAACTTTACTCTCCCTTGATTGGAACGACGGCAGAATTCTTTTAAAAAAACCTAAAAAATACACAGTACACTTAAAATCTAGTGTTTGTAATCAGTCACAATGTGGTGGTCGCTTCATTAAATACACTGGTGGTAAATAAATCACAGCAACTCCTTTTTCAGCAGACGAACAGTATTGTACAGTGTTGTAGTTTGAAAGGTGCTGTATGCTAATTACTGCGGTAACGGGATTTAAAAACAAACTAATGTCTTAAGTCGACGAGCGTAATGTAATGCTGTGTATATCTTAACCACCACCATATTAAATGAGTCACTTATCATCAGGTGACTGACTGCCTCTTCCACTGATCTCATAAAAAAATTATATACACAATTAATACATCTTTACATCTGCTTTAGTTATATGAAAGATCTGTTGTTTTTAACACTTCATTTACCAGTTTGTTTAACTATATCTATTTCAACCTAAATCAAATATATTTGATATGAATGTATGTAAAAGAATAAGAAGTTCATAAAATTAATTTTTAGTGAAAGCTACAAAAGTCATCATATTATTACAGAAAGAAAATATTTAATGCAGAAATTTTTTAAATTGAACTTGCAGGACAAGCCAATTTGACTGATCTGGTGAATCTAGTATTAAATATATAAAACCTTATAAATTATCTGTAATAGTAGTTAAATTCGTAAAGATATTACTATTATCGTAGCCTGATAAACTAAATGCCCGCAGCATCCCTAATCTTCAAATTCGGGGGTGGTATAGTCGACGCGCAATCGATTCCGGTTGTGCAGTTGTCCCGCTCACACCTATGCGAATCTATAGTGCCTCTCGCTCTAACACGCGACGGCCTCCCGTCTGCGCGCCCCGGCCGCACTACATACAATTTATAAAACAACTTCGTAGTACGATAAGATTTTTTTTTTTAAATAAATCACGTAAAGAAAATTACTATATGTATACATATATATGTAATAAGTTAATTATAAAATAATTGACATTTTTAACATTAACCGAGCCTATTCGAACGTTTGGTAAACGTGAGTCATTTTATTCGAGGAACCATTCGTCATTGAAGCGAAAACAGGAAACATTTCGAAAATATTACTCGTACTACATTCATAACAAACGTATGGAAAATATGAACAAAAAGATTTACAATGAATTATTTAAAAATTTTATCTGTTTTTCACGTAGGAATCACGTTATTTGTAACAATCAATATATGTTATTCATCAACGACAGATCATGACTCTGGTAAAAGAAAGTACAAAGTCCCAACAGTGGGAACATTAAAAAGGCTGTTTAGTTAAATAATTTATATACAAATATCCAATTTATCGTATCCATATCATATAAAAAGATATGATTTTATGTTTGCTGTCTCGTTTGAAATCCTAAATGCTTCTCAGTCAAAAAATTCCTGTGGGTTATAAAACCGTACAATTCTAAGTATATTTATACATTTCTATGGAACCTATGACATTTTTTAAGTCCTGAAAATGTTATGTAATTATAGGAAACTTATTCGGTAAAGTTGAACCGATGATGCGTGCCGGCGGCGAAAGTATTGCTACATGAACCGGTTCGAACAACTCTTCGGTAATTGCATATCATGCGTAAATAAAATCCGGCGCTTCCTCATTTTCCTTGTTTAACACAGTTATTCACCAACTTAACTTTAAAAAAAAACGACTACATTCACTGATTTTACTAATTCACTAGTGGGGTAAGTCTCATTTTGCCAAAGACCGTTTAGGTAGGTAGGGCAGTATCTATTTCTACCGACAAATAATAACGTTCAAAGATTACTGTGTTGTTCAAAGAGTATAATAGTGAAATTACTGCAGTAACGAGACTTAATAACTAATGTCTCAACACGATAAGCGCAATGTGGTACTGTGTATCACTTACAACCAGGTGAATGCCTAGCTCGTTTCAACGCATCGATGAATAATGATAACGTAACGTTAACGTTAAACCCAAAATTAGCTTCCTAAATAAATAATGAACGATCAAAGCTTGGTGTTTATTTAGAAACATAAGTAACGTTTAGATTTGTCAACCATCTGCTGTTAGTCATATTCTAATTTTGGACTCCCCAAGTGATACAACCGGCGTGCTTAACAACCACTGTATTTATTTTAACGTCCTCAAAACTACGGTAACGCTAAAAACTATTTAACCGACATGCTAAATAAAAAAGAATAGGTCGTATTTGATTTTAATATATGTATAAGGGACGTATTCTTGCTGCTACTGATTATAATCATAACCGACGTCTAATCTGCAGTCTTAACTTACCACGTAAGCACTAAATCTAGATCTAAGTGTGGTGATTAAAAGTTTAATGACACTCGTTAGCGCATACGAATTGTTGTATTTATTAACATAATACGGTATGCTGTCTAACGGACCATATTAAAACTTTTCTACATTTTTTTTAACTAGGCGAATAGATATTAATCTAGATTCTTGAATAATGTAAGTTGAAATAAACTAAAATGAGTTTCGTATAAAATATTCAATGTATTGGCCGCATTACAATAATATAGTTTAGTGGGTAAACAAAATAAAATCTATCGAACATTATCGGTCACATTGAAGCGTTAGTCATAATATAGCGATTGTTATAAACAATATGAGGTATAAAACAATAAGATTGTATAATGCAGAACGATGAATGCACTGCGAATACGAATTTATTGCGGAGTTGAGTAAAAGAGTTGGTGAGCAGCGATGAAGTCACGCCGGCGGCCCCTTCTCCAAAGTGCCGTTAATGTATACAAGGGGGCTACAAATACAACATACACACTATATACATTACTATTATAACATAATATACAAGTTAATTCTTTCTGTCATATATTTTTAATGGTATATTCGTGTCAGAAAAATATTTCATCAATTTTACGTTCGTTAAAAGTTGATAAAACTTTCCCCTTTCCGGATGATTTTAATAATTATTAGAGTTAAGAACAAAACTTACCTAAGTTTACTGAGGAGGTGAGAGGTAAAAACGAGCACTGTGTTCGAGCGACGAAATGCGACTGGGCGAGGAATTAAATGTCTGTGAACTCGCTGCGGAGTTGTGGGGGGCGAAGGCGTGAGGCAGTCGGGGAGGCGGCGGGGGCTCGCCGACCCATCCCCGGTGATTCATTCATGTCCCGTAACGCATGTATTGAAATTATAAAGGAAACATTCGCCATGGATTACGTTACGGCAATGTTATTAGTTATTGTTCTTAATCATCATCATCTGCTGGACATTGCCCTCCTTCAAAAACAGAGGAGGGATTAGAACCGTCTCCCACCTCGACAGACCAATGCGGGTTGGTGGTTGAGCCAGATCATCGTTTGTTAATTAGCAGAATGCATCACGAGTAGAAGTTGACCCTTGTTTTTATATAGTTCATCAACGTCGTCATCAACCGGTAGATGTTCACAGCTGAACATTGGCTTACCTCAAATA
The DNA here is from genome assembly GCA_018246255.1 of Pachliopta kotzebuea. Lineage (NCBI taxonomy): Eukaryota > Metazoa > Arthropoda > Insecta > Lepidoptera > Papilionidae > Pachliopta > Pachliopta kotzebuea. Next base: position 6,362 of record DWLS01005266.1, on the reverse strand, counting down.
CAGAGGAGGGATTAGTGCCGTCTCCCATCACGCCGGCCTAATATGAGTCATTGGGGAGCCAGAGCCTTGTTTGTTGATTAGCAGGGTTCACCGCGATCTGGTGAGGTTGCCTTGGATCCCGTGAGATGTTATGTGGGACCCCCTTACATCCCTGTCACTATATAGTTATTGTTCATTAATTATCTATCCACATGACAGCTTTGTAAGAATTGGAAGAATTCTTCAATTTTTCAGTTCATGTAGTAAGTCTCATTTTGCTCTCAGACCGTCTAGGTAGGTATCACCGCAGCTCCCATTTCTACCGCCTAATAGTAATGTGTAAACATTACTGTGTTGTAGTTCGAAGGGTACTGTATGCTTATAAAATTACTGGGGTAACGATACGAATGCCGTGTAGACTATGTATACTATCTTAACTCGCACCCCGTTGTTATGAACAGGCGTATCACTCAACATCAGGTGAAATCAACCATTAAAAAATGTTTATGATATGTTATTAAGGCTTACTAATATTAATGTATACATTTCCGAATTATTTTAGAAGTATAGCAGAGTTAAGCGCAAAAGATTCAATGAGGTCGTAGTGCCGTAATAATAAGACCTGATTTTCAAAATTATTTATTACTTTATTTATATACAAACGGGTATACTTAAAAAAGGGTATTTAATAATATTATCTTGCTTTTCTTTCTACTTTTATTTATATCATTTAATACTTTATTGTATCTTGCTATTCAATACAGAAGACCTTTAGTTCATATCTCAGTTACATCGACCACCAACAGACCACCAATTTCAATTACAAAACGATATCAAATATTTATTTAAAGACGAATAATTGTAATTTATATTAGATGTCTTAGCGTATCACTTATCATCAGGTAAAGATTTTACTTGCCTTACAAAAAATAATAAGATCCAAATGGATCCAGCAGGCGATGTTCCGCCAACGTAATCATCATCATAACTTCAACCTGTTAATCACCACTGGAGTATAGTTATGTCCTGTAATCTTCACGTCGTTGATCCATTTGGTTGGTGATTATCCCATTCTTAATGGTCTCCATACTTGGGATCTTTCTGTCTCATTTGCCGTTTGAGCTTACTAATCTGGATTATGTCAGCAATCTTGGTTCTCTTCCCTGACTTGATGGACATGAAGAAACATCAAGTATAACCGTCTTTCCAAAGGTAATTAAACAGTTTTGTGCTTTGTTTTATATTTATTAATTACTTTTGTTACTTCTGATGGATAATTTTGGGATTACAAACAAACAAAAATTTTATTATATATGTATACATAAGCAGAGAACGGAAACTGAAGTGGTGTGATCCAAATACACGAAAAACATATAGATAAGGAGAAGTCATATCTCGTTATCGAATATAAGGTCTGATAAGACACGACACTTAAGAGTCTAGACAATATATATTATTAATTTACAGAGGGTATTTATATGAAAAACTTAAATCAATTAAGTAAAATAACTAAATATTAATTGTTCCTCCAAATATGATCTGTGCCCATGATTACCATGGGATACTGCATGTAATAATTCTTAATCAGCCGATAGACGTAGACTGCTGGAAATAGGCCTTCTCCAATAGTGGAGGGATTTGGGCCGTCCCCTACCACGTTGGCCCAATGTGGTTTGGTGGTAAGCCAGAGCCTTATTTGTTGATTAGCAGTGTGCACCACGAGCAGGTGAGGTTTGCTTGGGTCCCATAAATTGTTATATGAGACTCCTTACTCCCTTTCTATCTATTGTCTAATTATGAATACTTACTATAATGTAGCAGCTGTTAAAAAAGAATTTTACAGAAATTTACGTTTCTATATGCCTTAAATAATTTTTAAAATATCGTAAGTTATTCGCGTTAACGTTTTAATTGGAATTTAAAACACATTTGAGGATTATTAAGACTCAAATGCCGACTACACGGCGCCATATCATTAATTTATTGAATCCTATATAGAAATAATAATAATTAGATAGTTATAGATAGAAATAATTTAGCGTAAGAAATACTCATCTCCTCATTTTAGAAACGGTATGTGTTAATAAAAAAAATCGTGTCTCATGAAAAAGAATAGTCCAACTTGAATTCAAGATATTAGAATCTTAGTTACAGTATTATTACAGAAAAAATAGAATAAACCTATAGAAGTACTATAAGCGATTTTATTAAACAAAACTATAATTTATAAGTGATAATGACATCACTGAAATGAATAAGGATTTCGTTTCGCCGTCGAAAATATTGACGGTGAGTCATACAAGAGAACCGAGCGACGGGTGAACACCTCTCTGATACAATCACCAGGATAATTGAACATTTGAAGATAATAGTATAAAATAAAAATATTACTTACAAATATTGATACATCGTTAATAAATACTGTAATTGTTAATTTTAAAAAGGCTTGTAATTGTATTTTTAATATCTAAGGTTACTAATGAATTGCAATCTTCTAGGTGACGATGATCCAAATTGCAAAGCATACAAAGTCACAAATAGTAGAGCTGAGATTATTTTTAAATAGTTTTCAAAGAAAGCAACTATATTCAATTTATTCCAGCTTTTTGCTGGTGACACAGATTAACTAATAATTGTCATTATTCTTCTTCTTAATTCTTTTTAAGCCAATTGATCTCGACTGGTGGACATAGGCCTCTAATAGCGAGAAGATCACCCAATAGATGTCCTGGACATAGGTCTCCGACAATAATGGGAAGATTTGGGCCATTCCCTTCCTCGCTGGCCTAATGTGGGTTGGTGGGGAGCGAGAGACTCGTTTATTGATCAACAAGGTGCACCAAGAGTAGGATTCTCATTTTTATTAACCGAAAAAAAATAGGTGGAGTTATATTATGCTTCTATTTTATTATCCTTTTCTTTTATATGAACTAAGAAAACACAAAGAACATTAGAAGATTTTATTTTAGCAATTTTTTATGAAGATCGCAAATAAGCAAGGAGATGGAGAAAAATGTAATAATTGAAACGATTCGATTGTTTTTATATAAAAAGAGAAACCTGAATTTCTACTTAATTTTTTTTTATTTGGATGATGTCGATGCTTTCGGCCACTATTATGGCAGCGAAAGCTTCATCGGACCCTGCGCTCGCGGATCCGGACTCCGCGAGCTGTAAAGTATATATATAATTATATAATATAAGGGAGAGGATGCAGGTGGCAATGGACCGGTCGCGCTGGAAATCTATTGGAGAGGCCTACGTTCAGCAGTGGACTGCAATAGGCTGAGATGAATAAGGGAGAGGAGAGAAACGAGGGAAGAGGATTTGGGGAAGGAGGAAGAGATGGGAATTGCTACTTATATATAGCGGGATTAAAGTATGTACAGACAGACGGCAGTTTTTTTTTTAATCACATGGTGACTTGTTAGTGAGCTACAACAAATAGACACGCGTGCTTTTGTTGTATACAATGCGATGCCACCACACAAAGAGTCAAGTGCCGGAGTGCGTCCATTGTCTATAAAAACAGACCAAAACATGTGCAGCAGTGTAGTTGCATCATTGTCTCTAAATCCCGCGAGTGCGACGGACAAAGGATTAGGTTTTATGAAAAAAAAATTCGTTGTATACCTTTTTTAATGTAGGTTGAAGACGAGGGGTCTTTAAAGCGTGCCCGAATACTGCGGAACAATCAGGGTTATGTAGTGGCTAACTAAAAGAGGACCGTAACATTGTAATACCGGACCTATTATATATTAAATTAAAGGTCCTACACACATGCTCAGGTTGTCTAGGCCTTACACCGCCCCTGGTTATATGAGATTTCTACTTAAATAGATTATACCTCTAATTCTCCATGCAATACAAATACATGTGAACAAAGAATTTATCTTCTTCATAAGCTGATAGACGTCTACTGCTGTCACTTTTATCAGTAACCATCAGAAGAAAATTCTATTCACATTTCCTCTTTCTCGGATAAAAAAATACAATTAAATAAGCATAAAAATCTTTGTCCGGATTATTTTTTAAAAATTATCGTCATCTTCATTTTATATCAACTTTTTTCTTTCTCAAGAACGAATTAAAAGGTGCGAGTCATATCAACTGCATGTAAATAAATGATATTTTCGGATAAAATTGCTAAAAATTTATCTCACGTTGTTGTTTGCTAAATATAATTGTTTACTTTCTCATGATCATAATTTTTAATTTGTTTAAAACACCCACATTTACTGGTGACAGGTCTCTGTTAACATAAACTATTCAGATAGGTACCGCCGCAGCTTCTATTTTTATTGCCAAATAGTAATATATAAACATTGAACTCCTAGACAACAACTCAAACGAACCAAGTTCACTTCACCTGTTCGCGGAGTAACCCGTTTATCTATAAACTAGACTCTCTCTCCTCACAAACCCGCATTTGGACCAGAGTGCTAGGCCCAATTCTTCTCATTTATAAGGAAGGCATGTGTCCAGTCAGAGGAAGTCTATCAGCGGATGAAAAAACATTACCGTGTTTCTGTCTAAAGGATGCTTTGTTAGTAGAATTACTGGGGTAACGAGATTCAACACGTTACGTCTCACATTAACACAAAATTTACCACAAACCAGTCAAATTGACTGGTCCTGCAAGTTTAATATAAATTATTTCTCTATGAAATATTTTTTTTATTTATTTCACTTTGTACATAAAGTAAAGTAACAGCAAATATTATTTATACTAAAAATAATGTTGTACAGGCGAGCTTAACTCACTTTGAGTTTTCTACCAGCTAACCTTAGTGAAAGCGTAAGCCTGTATGTGTAGTGCAATGTACAAGTTAGAGATACATATACATAAAAAAAAAATACTTTAAAACAAACGCATATATAGTACATGTAATACACTATATAATATATAAACATAATCGAGATTAATACATAAATTACATGTACTACAATAAATATTTAAATAAATACATTAGTGAATAAGTAAATAACAATTATATAATATTCTTCTTTTTGTAATGATATCATCACTTTTGTAGCTTTAACTAAAACAATAATTATATGTACTGTATATTATTTTATATATATTCATAACAAATATATTAGGTTTTGGTTGAAATAGGTATAGTTAAACTGGTGGTAAATCTAGTGTTAAATAAACTAGCGCCACATTGTTATGGACAACCGCATCATTTATCATCAGGTGAACTCATTGCTTGTCTTGTCAAAGAGAAAAGAAAAAAAACACTCAGTTTATTTATAAATTGTTTTAATTAAATTTATATTATAATATAATCTTGCCGGCGTCAGTGTTCCCGTACAATTACGATGTGGGCGTCTTCAAGAGTGAATAGGCATTTGCTAGGTTAATGCGCTTTGCCAACATCGATCACATCTTCACTTATCACCAGGTGGGATCGTGGTCAAGCATTGATCCGTAACTAATAAAAAAAAAATCACACAATCCTTGTTTAAACGACAATGTCCGTCCGTCAACAATTTTCAATATCAAGAACTACAAGGTGTAGGAGCTGATGCTGAACATTTATCATACAAACAGATTTCGCGAATGTGGGGTTCGAAATTTAGATGAAAGCTCCAATTACTCTGTGTTCTAACTTAATAAATAAGCTGTATACTGTTACTAACTTTTACTAACCCAATATGGACTCTGGTCTGAAATAAAGTATTGTTTATTTATTTATTTATTTATTTATTAACATTATGAAGAAAATAATTTACAGATTTAAGGTATGTAGAACAAAAGGCAAAAAGGATGTAGAAAATTTTATCTTTTTAGGTACAGTTTATTTATATAAGTATCTGTTGTATCATCTCTCCCTTTCTCTTCCTCCTTCCCTAAATCCTCTTCTCTCCTCTACCTTATACTATATAATTTATATATATATACACTTTTCAGCTCAGGGTCCGATGAATCTTTCGCACCCATAATAGTGGCCGAAAGCAAAAACTTCATCCGAAAAAAAAATAATAGAATTTATGCACAACATTGCGCTCGTCGCCTTAAGACATGTATTAAGTCCAGTACTAGTAATATCACTAGCATATATCACGCTTCAAACCGGAACACAGTAATGTTTTAAAAAGGATTTGCTTTGGTAACTACTGTGCACAAGTTAATTAGAAATTAAATAAAAATAATTAAAACACCGAACAAAGGAAGAAACCTTACAACTAAAACATATGCTGCTGATATTCAATAGTGTAAAGAACACCTTTTTTTATACATCGACGAATTTTTTTTTCGTGTGTAACAAAGATGCTGCTGGACGCATGCACATCCCACGGCAAGGGCCGGCAATGGGATAGTGTCGGACTCCGACCGACTAAAAAATCTTCACACGGTACTCCAGTCTCGTCCGAAT
>DWLS01005265.1:0-12898 GCA_018246255.1 Pachliopta kotzebuea | reverse complement strand
CCACCACACCAGTCTGTCCCCCTCTCCCCCGGCCGCTTACACGCGACACATGTGCGCCGCCGACCCCGCGGTACCCGATAAGTCGTGTTGTCGGAGCATGTAGCGGCTCGTACTTGTTTAGCGTCACACACACTGCCCCCCCCCTCTCACCTCCCGCTCTCTCTCCTTCTCCCCCGTACACCACTCCCCCCCTCACACCCCCACAGACCGACTCAATTGCCTTTTTCTTGAGGTCGACCCGAGTAATGGGATAAAGTACAGATTAGCTCTATTCCGCTTTACTGTACGAAAATGTATAAAGCTTTTCGATACATTGTAACGCCGAAGGCTCTTTTCTCTAGAATTTTCGATTCTGTATAAAGTGACGGTTTTACGTGAAGAGGTATGTTACTTTCTTTAAACCGAGTGTTTAGTGAAAAATACTTGTCGCACCAAACCAAAAGGATAAATATAAGAAGTTTCTATTAACAGTATAACAATTCCCCGTGGTTATTATTTTTTCTTAACCAACCTGGGTGACAGTCTTCCTACCCACCTGGTGTACCAGTAACACCAGAAGTATCTTTAACGTGTTGCCGACCTTAAAGCCCTAGCTAGACATTCCCCCAACTCTAGCACCACTTAGACCTAGGTATATAGATATAACTAATAATATTTATTTTGATCGATAAATAGTATAACACCTACTGCTGATCATAGGCTTCATTCAAGACTTCCACTCCAGACGGTCTTTTTCGCATGGAACAGCTTCCCATAACCTTCACCAGATCATCCTTGAATATCAATGATTATCAAATCTCGAGATTTCGAGAAGGATCAACAAATTAGGTTTTTTTTTTATTATTCATAAGCTTAATAAAATGAAAAAGTAAATGGAATTCTTAACGATTATATATCGTAATGGTTATTGAGTAACTGAACGCGGCCCCATGGTAATAATATACAATCAATTACCGATATAAAGCTATAAATAGTCGCGTGTTATTAGATCGGGTTGGGCCATTAAACTTATAAAGCGGAGCGCAAATTCTAATCTATTAAATTAGCGATTAACCGCAAATGGTGGGCCCCCGGGCGACTACTGATAACGGCATAAAACCCATTCAATTGCGACCAGCAGCGAATCCCGTGCTGCGGACACCGGACCCTCATAAAACTTCAGCTATGAAGAACACTACCACAAGTTGACGATACAAAGCTACCTACATACTATCTGATACTACTTGATGATTCTCTCATGATAATACTGCTGATTAGTCTCTCGTATATAGCTCATCTGATGCTGGACAAGGACCATGGGATCCTATCGTAATGTCCGTAGTGCATATTATCGCCTCCTGTCCCTTTTTTGGGAAAAAGAGAGCCGATTGCAAGACTAAGCTTGGAGAGGATATTAATGTTGATAACATCGCCTCCCGAGTGATGGCAAAAGTCGCCGCATATTCATAAAATTCGCTAAAGATGTAAAAGAATGAGTAATCAAATTAAATAAAACAAATAGTTAAAGGAAAATTATAAGAATAGAATGTTAAAGGAAAGAAATAAATGTAAATAAATAAATAGTATCTACAAAATTGTAAAATGCGGCAAAATTTGAGAGGCGATGTCTGAAAGAAGAGAAAGTAATATTGTGTAACAATGGAAGATAGATAAATGTAGTATGAAAGAAGAGAACGTTTAGGGAAAAGAAAAAGAAGAATATAGAAAGGTTAAAAATATCATACAAGAAAACAAGGACCTTTACCTAAATCACGAAGGGGAACGCTCAACCTAACCTAATGTTGCTACTACTCTTGGAAGTGTAATTATTCGGATTTATCATCCATTCACCAAATATTCTAATAAAACGTCCTTAAAGGATAGACTGTTGGTTTGAAGGCCTGCCTTTCACTCCGATGGTACCAGGTTCGAATCTGAGCTGGCACCAATGAATTTTTCAATTTATGTGCAGTTAGTATAACAACTAATGTCACATGATTTAAGACATGTATCAAATCGCGTGGGCTATAAACTTTAAAAAACGACTAATTGTATATTGCAATCCAATATATTCTCCGCTCCCCTTTGTATGCATTAGTATGGGTTTGAATAACTTTAAAGGAGCAAATAATGCAAACGGGGTCGCAAAATCAAATATGAGTCGCAGAATCAAGACATGTATCAAATCGCGTGGATATAAATCTTAAAAAAATACAAGGGCTTTGATATAATCTTTACTGGTGGTAAGTCTCTTTTGAAGGAGACCGTCTAGGTATACTGCAGCTCCTATTGTAACCGGTAAATAGTAACGTGGAAACATTATTGTATTCCGATTTGAAGGGTGATGTATGATAGTGAAATTACTGGAGTAAAAACTATAGATATCAAAGCGGCAATCGCAATCTGGTGCTGTTTTCATCTCAACTATCGCCGTCTTGTTACCGCTTGCTATCAAATAAACGTTTTGCATATTGAATAAAAAAACTAAATCGTTTAACATTCAAGTTAATGCAACTTAATGAAATATTAAGAGCGAATTTGGCAGCAATAAGTCCCGCTGATAGCTCGAGGCTGTAGCGGCGGGGCAGGGGGCCCGTAAGTCACAGCGGGCGGCGACAGGGCGGCGGCGTGCTGAGCAAATTAACAGCCGTTCGCTACTAGCCTCTAACTTAGTGCCTCGTTAAATTAGGCCCGTTAGAGCCCTCCGGACCCCTTAACGCCCTCGCCCTCCCTGAGGAGCCGGGATTACGCTCCGTACATTTCTCATTCCGGATCGCAAACGACTTGAGCAATTTAAACGTACGTAGACTACTGCAACCATCACACTAGTTAACGAGTCAATGTGTATTTATAATTCTACGTCTACCTTAGTGATAACTTTTTTTTTCACGAGAGAAATCTTCTAAAAATCCCCTGTTTCAGGGAGAAGTGGGTTATGTGGGATTATGCCCACTAAAATACCTCGGTGATTATTCTCCGTACATTGCACAAGGCCCAGGATCTCCTATAAAACTGGCCGGTGCCTCTCTACACTGCTGCTAAGTACTTCCCAGGGACCCATACCCTCTCCAGTATAAACATTATGCTGCGACAAAATACGAGACCACTTCGTACTTGTTATCCGCTTCAAGCTCACTCAATGTACAGTGAAGGTCTTTCCTCAAAGCTCGCGAACCTAGTCACTAATTCAAACGTCTTCTACTACAGGCAGAGCTTACCTTAGTCCTATTCTTGATAGCCCGAGACTAGGGCTATCCTTAGTAATACCTAATTTACTAACTAGTACAAATAAATTAACAATTTACATAAGTGGCAATGCTTAATTTAAAGTAATAATTCGTGGTTGAAAGCGAAATGCTGAAGACCGCATTTGGTGGAAGACATTGGTGAAAAACGTAATTAAAAAAATATCTGATTATGATATCAACCTATATTTATTTGTAAGTCTTTAATTGATTAAACTTATTTATTTAAAAGCTTTGCAACTCCTAAAATTAGGGTCCAAGAGGCAGACTTAATGCCTACAGTCATTCTCTACCAATCGCGACTTAGGAGATGCTATGGTAGGTGAAGTTAGAAAGATGAATTCAAAACAAAATAAATAAAGGAACTTATATATACATACAATACTATATACAAATACAAATGAAAATGCATATATATGAAATATAAAAAGGCAAGGCGGTTAGCAGCAATTAGATGCGTGTAGCCGAAAATCGGGCAAAGAGGCTTTCCTTGGGAGAGGTCTATGTCCAGCACTGGACTGGTGCAAGCTGTTGATGATGATGATGATTTATGAAAAGTATGAAAATTTCATTAATGAGATCAATCCCTCTTTGAAGTTAGATGTTTATTATTAGCCGCTATTGATTAACTGACTGATGACGATATTAAACAAAACGTTTCGGAAGCGGATGACGGACCGGACGATAATATAAATGCCCCCTTTGATGCCAAAATAGCGTCGCCTGATGGGGAATCGAGAATATTCGATGTACGGAACGGGATAAAGCGCTGCAGCTATACAGCACCAGTCAGCTGCTGCGAAATGGAATGACTAATAGCGGCGGTGGCTCGTCACATATGATTATTTCATTAGGCCGTGACTGCTCGGGTAAAGGCTGCACTCCACCCCCGCCTCCCGGCCGGTGTGTTTGTGGTGGGGGTGTGGGGGTGGGGTGGAGCGATCCCCGCAGCTAATCATGCGGTGAGTTTGTTCTGGCTGAGCGTGTTTTGATATTGATATTGAGTGCGCCGCGCTGCGATTTATTTGCGAACAATGATCGATTGATTGCCATACGTACGTAAGCCAGTAAACGTTTTGATTATGTTTGCACTCTCCTGTTTGTACAGCTAACAAGTGAGGTTCATTTTTATTCCTCTTTCCTGTTTTGGGTAGTGCTCACTCTTTTTAATTCATATCACATTTTCTCATCTTTCATTCCCATTCTGCATTTCTTTATTCTTTTACCATGTCATCGTCTTTCAAACCAAATTTCGTCGCGTCTTTACTATAACTACTTTTCTTCTTATATTGTGACTCCTATTTACGCTTTATTTCTCACTTGTGTTTTATACTTTCCTACTTATCAATTTTTTCTTTAAGATATGACCGTTGAGCGTTGTGTGAGCTGAGTGGACGCGGCACTTATTACCATATACTCTTCTTTACAGAGGAACTCTATATCGCCTGGCGAGAGGGAGAAGTACAGAACAAGAAGTCCCGCGGAGCCGGATCATAAGAAACTTAAAAAAGAAGAAAAGGATATGGGTCATGTAAGTCAGAAGCGAAAGCGTTTATTTTAAATATCCTTAATAATAATATCCCGTCCGGGATTTGCGGTTGAAAATTCTCAACATCACTACTCTCCACAACTTTGATGGAATCAATCCATTATCAGGTCTATCAGTGCTGTTCTTGATAACTTGCATGTCAAAGATGGTAAGACAAGAATCTTTTCAGAAGACCTACATTTAACGACAGCTACATATAAATAAATATGGTTATCAAGGAACTGCGGTTTAAAAATTCCCACGTAACAATCCGTCCTGCTGATCAACGGATGAGGCTCTGACTCCACAACTATCCGCATTGGCTAGCGTGGTGGAAGACGGCCGAAATCCTTTCGCTATTGGGGGAGGCCAATGTTCAGCAGTCTTGAATCCCACTGCTGGACAAAGGCCTTTTCCAATTACAGGGGGATTTTTGCCATCTCCCACCACGCTGGCCGAACCAGAGCCTTCTTTATTGATCAGCAGGGTAATGGTGGCTTGGATACCGTGACTTGTATGGGATCCCTTATACCCCTCGTCAATGTTTATAATTTTTATCTGTCTATAGGACCTGGTAGTAGATGATGCGAGCGAGGAGCCCACGTCACCACACAACGGCGCACCCTCGCCGCGGGAGAACGGGCTGGACAAGCTGCAGCCCAAGAAAGAACATCCCCCGCACAGCCCGAGGTGATTATAGTAGTGATAAGTAATGATTATTTATCGGTGCTGGTAATATTCTATCAAATCCTTAAATCTTAACTCAATTACTAAGTGTTTTTAACTTGCGGTATACAAATGTGGTCTAATACTTTAGGAACACGCGTACGGGCTTCTAATGGGTATTACGTTGAGCACGATAAATATGGATACGATCGCTGGATCCGTTTACCGAAGCCGTACAGCGCTAACTGGTACATCACACGTGTCTCCGGGGTCACGGTGGGATAAGCGCACCGATGCCCACCCCCACCACTTAACCAATTATGTGAAATTACCACGTGGTTGCTAACATGCGTTCACATCATATATTTACTTTAAATCATAGTCAATTTTGCATTGACTATGATTTAGTCAAGTGCGTGTCTGTCTGAATTTCGTTGTGATCAAAACGAAACTCGGTATTAATATTGAAATGGGCACGGAGATGGTTCTCAGCCATATCCTATTCCACTCAACCAACTGGAAGTGGTGCCGAGAGTCACTAAGTACCATAACTATGCATATTTTTAAAATTATTCTTATACAAATATCTTGCACATATAAAAATTATTATTTATATGTACTTCTGGTATAACCTGCCAACCGGAAGTAAGACCAAAAGTCATAACGTACCTTAATGGTGCATATTTTAATATTGATGTATCGCAAAATTGACAGTGAGAGGAACGGCGTTATACAGACACCGCGTTTATTCCTATTGAATTTTGGATACAATATGATTTTACAACCAAGTTTCACATAACTTCATCATCATCATGAGTCTATTAAACTCCCTGCTGGACATAAACTTTCCCGAAGATCTCCACTCTGCATCCAGTAGGTGCTGCGAGCTTGAGCAGATCGTTACTCCACCTAATGGAGGACATTCTACGACTGCCACTCTAAGACTTCACTGCCTCATCGGCGTCCTTCCAGCAATGTGTTCATTTCCTGTCATTGCGTGGTCTCCATTCGAAGATTATTCCGCCCCATCAGCTGTCCTATCATCATGCTATGAGGCTCGCATTGTTACTTCAGCTCATTACACTACAGGGCTACGTCAGCAACCTCCGTTCCACAGATCTCCCCATTTTTTTATTAGTATTATTTACATAAAGGAGTAGGTATTACCTTAAATATTTTACTAGAGACCCATGTGGATATCCATCCGTTGAAATGATGACTAAAACGAGTTTACTCCCAAACAGATCGGGAACGTCGAGTAATGCGTCAACGCCGTCAGCTAAGAAACTTGATGAGAAGCCGAGCACCCCCATTTCGAAGCCGGTGACGCCGACGTCGGCCAGCGGCGCGAACTCAGCACCGCTGAAGGGTGCGGTGAAGCCACCTGCGCTGCAGTACCCTTACCTTGGAAATGGTGCTCATGATGCGTACGGGCTCGCCGGGTACTCCGCCCGCGCGGCCCTCGCGTATGAGCCTCTACGCGCGCCCATAGGACCCTCCGCCTTAGCGCCCATCCCAGGAGGCAAACCGTAAGTTCATATTATATACACCAAAAATATTTTATTTTTCGAGACGAAAAAGGCCTTCATCTGATGGTAAGTGATACGCCTGCTTTAAAATTGTAATAAAGAAAGGACAAGGTCGGATGGTGAAATGGAATTAGTATAAGGAAAAGATGAGATGAGTTTTGCCTGAGAAGCGGTGCGAGAGAGAATACATAACAAAAAGATATAAAAGACTGTACATAGTAAGAGTGGAAAGGAGGAAATAACAAAAGAAAATGAAAGAACAAAATATTGAAAAGAGTAGACCCTTACCCAAACTATGAAGATAAAACGTTCATATTATTTAGGCTATAGCGTAGACAACACAAAAAGCTCTCTTAAAGTAATAATACTAAAGAAAATTTTCAAAACTAACCGAACTCATGAATTCAAAACAAACTAAAAATAAAACAGATTCAATTCTTAAATTTATATACATAGATAAACTCTTTACTGCTCACATTATGGTAAAGTGAATTAATTTAAACTAAATTTATAATCTAATTATGGGCAAGGGCCTTATAACTATCAAACATCAAGTTATTATAGTATGTATAGAGCAAAAGAAGCTTTTATTTCCAAACCAAGCAAAATAGAAAAAGTTACATATTTTACAAACTTAAATTATACATAAATTTAATAAGTAACCTATTTATATATTATAAGTAAAATACATTACATTACATTGAAATAAAAACCCTGTAACCATGTACCACTTAAGTATAAGTTATCACAATTTTTTATTCATTCCCTCGCAAAGTGAGACATGGACTTTATTTCCTCTTTTCTTTCTTTCCATTATACGTTGTACCTATAACTGTTTACAATTCTCTTTCCTCTTACATTCTCTTGTCTTTTACTCCTTAACAACTTTTCTGTCTCGGGTTCTTCTAACATTTCCTCCTTCGCTGCTTATTGAAAGTTACAATTTTGGCTTAACTTTACAGTTTCATTTACTCCTTTATACAGTTTATTTCTTTGAGAATTGTTTGTAATATTTGTTTCACACGTATGTGACGTTGACGTTGCAGAGCGTACTCGTTCCACGTGTCGGCTGAGGGTCAGATGCAGCCGGTGCCGTTCCCGCCGGACGCGCTGATGGGCCCCGGCATCCCGCGGCACGCGCGCCAGGTGTCCGCGCTGGCGCACGGCGAGGTGGTCTGCGCGGTCACCGTCTCCTCGCCCACCAAGTACGTCTACACCGGCGGCAAGGGCTGCGTCAAGGTGTGGGACATCAGCCAGCCCAGCAAGGCGCCGGTCAGCCAGCTCGACTGTTTGGTGAGTCGGTAACTGTCCGATACATCAATATTATTATATGTAGGCTTTTAATATTTACGCTAAACTGAAACTGCTGCAAGAATTATATACTTTTGCCAACGATAACCACAAATTACAAAAATTAACATTTATATTTAATATCAAAACCAAAAAAACTGTTTTTAATGATAGTTTCCTATTTCAGCAAAGAGATAATTACATAAGATCAGTGAAGTTACTACCAGACGGTCGTACACTGATAGTGGGCGGCGAGGCGTCGAACCTCTCAATATGGGACCTGGCGTCTCCCACGCCGAGGATCAAGGCAGAGCTCACCTCTTCGGCACCGGCCTGTTACGCGCTGGCGATCAGCCCCGACTCCAAGGTATTGTATATTGCTTATTGTTACTACTTTATATTTGTGACGCGTACCTTCAAGTGTAGTGTGTAGCTTGTTCAATCATCAACCATAATTTAATATCATGCGGTATTGTGGTTAACCGTAACCGTGTAAAAAATTAAAAAAACATGTATAATTAATATTTAATATCAACAGTTCTAGATTACATTAAAATTTACATTGGTTTTTAAATCCATGAAAAGAGCTAACCTCAGCGCATTTCAAACAGGAATACAGTAATGTTTGTTGATACTGTCAAGTTTGATTATTTCGTGGGTAATTATTATTCCCTTAGTAATTTGTTGAAATTTTAAATTCCAGGTGTGCTTCAGCTGTTGTTCGGACGGCCACATTGCGGTATGGGATTTACACAATCAGACGCTGGTGCGCCAGTTCCAGGGGCACACTGACGGCGCCTCCTGTATCGACATCTCTGCAGACGGGACCAAGCTCTGGACCGGCGGCCTCGACAATACTGTCAGGTGAGTTATACATACATGACTTTGTATTGATAAAGCTCACACTATAGTTAACACATTGCGATCGGGAAACGAGATTTCTCGCTTTTAAAAAAATTACGTACATCGTTTGTGCACTTTGCTGATAATTTACGTAGTCATAGGAAAACAAAAAAATCTCGTTTTAAAAAAAATTAGACATCGGGAAACGAAAAAAATTCATTTGTGCACTTTGCTGGTAATTTTTAAGCATTTATTTTAGTTCTATTTTTTACCATAATGGATATGGATGACACACACTCTTGAGACACTAAAACCGACAAAAAATAAAAAACATCCCACAAGAGTATGTATAGTATGTAAAACACATGGAGTAAGGAGCGAAACACAATATACATGCAAATTCTGTAAAGTACCGTTACACAAAGGAAGCTGTTTCACCAAATATCATACCAAAAAACAATACTAATAATACTTATATACAACATCTAAAAATTTCAATACAATGTATTAATTAGACAAATAATAACCGCAGTTTTAATTTACACACCGAAATACGTTTGATTTCATTAAAAATACCCCGATTTATAGACAAGTTAAAGCAAAAATCGTCCGATGGCAATGTGTCAAAGTACCTTATACCCAATACCTTTTACAAAACTCTAAATCAATGATCAGTGAGACTGAACAATAAGTTTCATACAAAAATTATTAATATCTTCATATTCAATACTTTATATTAAATGTTAAAAAATTTCAAATATACTAAAAATCTAAAACCGGTGAATGAATAAAAAATTAAGTCCAATGTACACTTCACATGGTTCAGTACCCACTATTATATGAGCTATATACAACCCATAAAGGAGTCAACAGGATCATCATCGGAGAACATATTCAGAACTATCCTGGAAAGTAGAACTAGTAGACCTCGCACTAGATTGACAGATTAAAAAAAAGTTGCTAGAAGACATTGGATCCTAACAGCACTAGATCATATTTTATGGAGTCTTTACAAGAGGCTTATGTCCAGCAGAGGGCGTCCATCAGTTGAAATGAAGATGAACTGTCTCGATGGGCAATTATTTAAAACTTGAATTATACTTGTTTGTCATTGCTTATAAAATTAATAAGTATTTTTTTTCCTTATACAGATCTTGGGACCTAAGAGAAGGCAGACAATTACAGCAACACGATTTTAGTTCACAGATATTTTCATTAGGATATTGCCCAACGGGTAAGTAATTTTTTATTAATCTAAAACATGTATAAAGTTGACATCTCTTTCATGTGGTAAAGTGAACCCAGAATACTCCATCTCTTATATGTTGGCAATTGGAACTCACCGATGGTTTCAGTATGAGGATGTTAGAAAGACGGTTCTATAATACTTTACCATCAGCATTCTTCTGCACATAGCCTAGGAAAGGTATTGTTAGTACGGCTACTGTTAGGTCTGTTGTGATCACTAGTAACAGACCTATTACCAGTTAATTTTGTAAATTGTCGAATTTAAAAAATACTTATATTTCCTGATGACTTTATATACATATATGTTACTGTTTGATCAATCCAATAAGAGTTGTTTGTTCGTTGTGTCAGGTGAATGGCTAGCGGTGGGGATGGAGAACAGCAATGTGGAGGTGCTGCACGCGGTGAAGCCGGACAAGTACCAGCTGCACCTGCACGAGTCGTGTGTGCTCTCGTTGCGCTTCGCCTCCTGCGGCAAGTGGTTCGTGTCCACCGGCAAGGACAACCTGCTGAACGCGTGGCGCACGCCGTACGGGGCCAGCATCTTCCAGGTATACATTTACACAAATATTTACTATGAAGCATAGTGACAAGTAGGTTGTCAATTTGATCACAAGTGGTCTATACAGGAGTCAGCAACCTTTTGAGCCGGAAAAGTCAAAAATTACAATTAACAAAATATGAAGTTTTTGAAGAGTCGCAATTTATTTTTCTTTCCAACCAAATATATATTTTTTAATATTTCTTTTTATTAATAAACAATTATTGTCTTTCCACAAAAAAAAAAATTGAGCTTAATCCTCATTAATCAAGACAAAAATATTTTTATTTTCTTTTATTAAAATTATTAAAATAATATTTGCACATGAAACCAAAGAGCCTCAGCTTCACATCCAAAGAGCCGCAGGTTTCCGATCCCCCCGTATACCAATGAATTAATAGTTAAGTTTTGTACACAACTAATTCGTTTCACAACTTGAGACAAGATATAATTTCATTAGCGAACTCTTGACAGATGAAGGAAGTAGGGGCTCATATAATTTAATTTTATGTATTCCACACCAACCCTCATTTGATCAACGTGACAGATGGTCTAAATCCCTCCTTTAAAGGTCTATATCCAGATGTAGACATCTGTAGGCTGATAAAGATTTTATGTATATTTATGCCATGTAAATTTTGTCATTAGTGTTCATATCTTGATAACTCAAAGGGTTTTTTCTTTATACAAAACGATCAGATGAAATGATTACTTACTTAACTCATTATGCAATTTTAGTACATAAAAGGAAAGTCTGGTTATTTTTCTTAGCTACAGCGACCTTTCAGTTGAAATACAACGTTACTTTCCCAGAGTGATAAGTGATATTAAGTTTTTAAATATATAGAGCATGAATTAAATCTGTACTTGTGTTCCAGTCGAAGGAGTCGTCGTCGGTGCTCAGTTGCGACATCTCCTCGGACGACAAGTACATAGTGACGGGCTCCGGCGACAAGAAGGCGACTGTGTACGAGGTGATCTACTAGAGCGGGCCGACGCGCCCGCAGTCGTACGAACAAACGCGATCAAAGGGACTGAGCCGGTTCGAACCTGACCGGAGCGATCTGATCGTCTGACTGACAGTGCAGTGCTGACGGACCCTGCTGGTGATATAGTTTTAGTGTATAGATAACGGATAACGGAAGCCTGTATGTACTTATGCGACTTGTTTATATAGATTAGTGTGCGCGGTTTATGTTTATTTGTTGAGCGCCCGTAGTGCATGTTGGCAGCAGATCTCAAACTGACGGTTTCGTTTCATTATTGTTGTATAATGCCCGTATTAAAAAAAAAAGATATGCGCGAACTGTAACATGTTGTCATTATTTACTTTCCTACCTCCAAATAGACACTAACTAGAAGGATGATGTATAATTTTTATATTTTGTAAGAGATGAATGGGTATATTACTCGAAGGACTGACGGTTGATGGGGCAGTAAGAGGTCCTAGCGGTAACGGTAAACATATCGCTGGAAGACCTCCCACAAGATGGATCGACTATCTGGTGAAGGTCGTTGGAATTCGCTAGAAGTAGAGTATAGAACCGATCAGAGAGATCTTTGGGGGAGGTCTATGTTCAGTAGTGGCCGTTTATCGGCTGATGATGATGATAACGAAATGAACTGACATTGATATTAAAAGTTTCCAAAGAAAAAGATCGCGAAGAAACCGACATGTTTGAAGACTTAATAGTTTTCGTGATCATCACCTTCAACCAACCCTCAGTCGGCTACCGTGGTGGATAAATGAATTTCGCTTTTACAGCTGAAACATTAAGTGGCCCGATAACATATTAATTACTCAAAAGCTTTTCAATAAAAAAAAATCTATTTTACCGACTGATGATGATGATCATGAATTTTGTTCGATACGAGTACAGTCTGCAGAACAATATATATAAAGTTAAGGTACATTTTCATAAACTAAATTTAAATATCTTATAAAGAAATTTAGAGAACTCTTTTTAGGGTTAAGCTCGCCTTTGTGACACTATGTTACTTTTATTAAATTAGTATTATTATATATATA
>DWLS01005264.1:0-12898 GCA_018246255.1 Pachliopta kotzebuea | reverse complement strand
TTCTGGTACAAACTTCTCTCTTTTCATTCCTCCACACACTTCTTCTTTCTACTCAAAATCTTTTACTGTGTACGCTGGAGATCGCTGGTTAGCGATAAGACTGCCTTTTGTGAAAATCCTTATGTACTTTCTTTTTTTTTGTAACTCTGTGATAGTGCAAAATAAAGTATATTTGTTTTGTATTGTATTGTATATTGTATTTAAAGAAAAAAGAGCAAAAAATAAACATTACATTTGCATGTAATTTCCTATGTAAAAACAAAACAAGGAGCACTTGTAACTGATGTTATGAGAATATCTTTGTCACATCAATCACAAAAACTGCACATGTGATGTCATTGAAAAAACATGTATGATTTACTCAACAACTTGGCTCCACTACTAAGCTACCAGCAGACGTTTCACCTGCATATGACTGTGGCAAGCGTACCTGATTTGAAGTTTTAGATCTACTGAAGATTGTTTAAGTTTATTACTTTACTACATCCTTATACTAGGTAACTTGTTGTTATCAGGTGTATCACTTAGAACCAAGTATATGTTCTGCTTTTGACATTAATTAATCTTACAATAACAATAAAGAATTTAATAATTACAATCCTTCCATTCATTTCAAAGCTATGTATAACTTTATTTTTAGATTAGAGATTAGCATTTGTATCAAAGGCCCTAAAAAACTTAATATATACAGATATGCACTGGTATACTTTGTATTAAAGTTAATTATTATGTTTTTTACACAAAATATTTATAAATTTTTCATAAAGAGTGAATTACACAATAAATAGTGATATAACTCACTATGGTATATAACAAATTATTGAGACCAACTTGACCTCAACCCTACTTAATTAAGTTAATGAGTCTATATTTCATTAGTTTCCTAATACTTTCATAAATACTATTATAATATTGGCAACCAGTATTTGGACACTTTGATATTTTAAATAACTAACAAATAAAAATAGTTTTAAATTTACAATCAAATAAAGTTATTATGGAATAATGCCAATTTCTCTACAACACAAAACAAATAACACAACAGTAGTTCAAAATACAAATAAAAATTCAAATGTATTTAAAGTATATAATAAAACTTTACACACTATTAAAAAATTTTGAAGAGAGTTAATATTGTGACATAAAAAATGAGTACAAAAATTGTCATGTCAATATTATGTCATACATATTATATTTACAATTATGAATGACGATGTTTTAAATTTTGGTACAAATTCTTAATTTACTATTACATAAAATTGACAAAAAGAAATAATAGCTGATTGAAGTTAGATGCAGAATTATCAAAAAGTATTACCCATCAATTATACGTAAAATAATATTGTGACAGACAAATTAACTACTATAATAAAACTTTATTAAATCCTCACCACGTCGTTAATGGTTTATTAGCAAATAATATAGAAACTTAGTGAAAATCTAATAATACATCTTAAAATCTTGTTAGTTTAAAGATTGACAGATGCAGACTTAATTTTTATCAACGTTATCTTCATAGATGCTGTTTAACAAAAACATGTAAATACAGAAAATATAATGAGTTTATTTCCAAATACTTACGGCTTCTGAGGCAAATTTCAACAGATTTTTACAATAAAAAATATAAACAAGACACATGAACTGCACAGACTTCGGGGCCACGTATTCTGGCAGACGGTCTTGCCAGCAATATATCGCTTATGTGGAACTTTTGAAAATACGTCCAGATTGCCTATAAAGAAACGTTTTTCATAACTAACAAAGCATTTTTTTGCTAAATAAATAAATTTAGTGGATGTTATATATGTCAAATATTTTAGTTTTAAATTGTTTATATAAAATACAAATAAACAAACGTCTCTTAAGTTATTTATTAAACATTTTTGAATTATGCTTATTTGTTTAGATTGTAGTAACGAAACGTTCTACAAGCAGATGGCAATGCTAATAACTGTTTGTCAACTTATTAAGAAAACAGATGAGAATATTCGTAAAGTCCAAAACAGAGGGTACATTTTTAATAACAAACAGATAGCATAGTTTTTTAAATAAATATTTTAATCGTTTTAACTTAAAGTTTTTGTTCTATACTAAAAACGTAGCGTTACATACGTTTCATATAATTTTTTTTCTCGCAACCAAAAAGATTCCCTAAAATAACATTTTATTAATACAACATAGAAAACATTAGCTACATTACAACCTGTCCATAGTAATATAATTAAGTAATAATGTAATAGTAACACCATAAGCAAGCGAGATTCTTCAAGTAGGTTCCCAACACAAAAATTATATGGAGTTTAAATGAATGCGTCCAAAACTTAAACTTATAATCCCTGGAAAGACACGCCCGCTTTGTAGTACGCATGCGTCAATGTTACTATGCGTAGGGATTTCAATGTTTTGTTTACATCGATGTAAATCACTTTATTATTAAAATAATATAAGTTAGCATATGTTCTGATGATTTTTTATGCTGCTGGTCTTTTGACTGAGAGATACAGTTAATCTCCTATGAAGCTCAGGAGTGTTGAGTATGCATTCAAAAGCAGGTTATCATTAGATCACAATAAACGTTCAATAAGGTTCTTACGGGGTTTATAAAAGTTCTTACGGAGTCGACAACACGTTAGTGGTGCCTCTGGTACTGTAGGCGTATGTACGCTACGTTAACCGCTTACCATCCGGTAGGCTTACCATAGTAGCCTTAAAAAAAACAACGGTTATTATAGTATATTGTGTTATAAAACAGATATCAAAATTGACACCTGATTGTCCATTAATCACGGTACTTTAATAATTTGTTTAGTTTATCTTAATAATATTTCCTTTTTATAACCATTTTCTAAGCAGACGGGTCTTCCACTAAGTGGACTGCACTAAAACAGCGCAATATTGTTTTGCGAAATTCCTTATATATCATGATCCTTAGTCTTATTCTTATGGTATGAAAATATTTATTACTTTATATTTACTACTCCTTGGCAAGAAAGTGACACAGGTGTTGTAGCAATTTTACTATAGCACCTGCTATGATAGCAAATAGCATTACATTATATACATGTTTCTTTTTTAATAGTTTTAGATAATTTTTAGTTACTTATGTACGTCCTCTTGTTAGTACACTGTGGAGCCCTTTTCATTTATTTCATTTCTTCATCAGTTTTTTGAAAAGTGTGTTTGTGCATAATGAGTATGTCTATGTATAACTATTCCGTGATTATTTTCAACAACAAGTTACGTGTCTGTTCAGTATTAGTAAAACAAAACATAACCTTATAAAATATCTTTTAAAAACATCGACAGTTTTAAGGTTTGTCGACACTGGTGTGGTAGCCCACCCTCTATCGATTCGCACCGTCAAAGCCTAATTCACCTTCAGCTAGCTCCGAACAGTTTACGTAAAATATTACACGAGTCCAAAACTAACAAACGATAATTAGTCTTATTACTATTAAGTTGTGGCGCATTTTTAAAAGCTCAAAGGAATTAAAAATTACTTTTCGTTACTTTTACAGGGGTTTAAAGTAAATTACATGGACTAGTCGCAATGAAGCGTAATATCCTAAAATTAAAGTTCAATTTTGCTTATTTTGTGTGAAAGGAAAATTATATATGGAACCTTATTTCGTTGCCTGAAAAGACTGCTTCAGAGTAAAAGATCGAGATAATGATATCACTGCAGGCTAGTTCATTTTAGGCGAAGACAATGAAGATTTTTATGTAGTATGCGTGATTTTCGCTATTTGTTTCTTTATTGAACTGTGGTCAGTTTAAAAGGGAAGATGTTGTTGAAATAGCCGATGTTTGTCCGATTGCGACAGTCTGGAGGTGCTGGTAGCTGACCCGAGGCCGCGAGTTGACGGTGAGTAGTTTTTGTGATTTTTGTTTATTTATACTTTTTTTACGGAGCGAGGAAAAGGGCTTTTCCTCACCTTCCCTCAGGGGCTAATAACTACTTATGTCGGACACGAACTTGAAAACCCTGCGAACTTTTATCTTTAAGCTTTATAGGCTTGCGAAAAGACTGACACTACTCCGCTATCCTGGCTCTAGCTACTCTCTAAAATATAACTCTAATTATAAGAAAAATGTTAAATTTTGTGGTAATAATGTAGAGGTTTAATATAGCAAAAAAAAAACAAGGCATTAACAGCTGTAAGAGTGGTTGATGTAAAAGATTAATGGAAAAGGTTAAAGACATGTGTTTGTGTATTTGTCTGATATTGGCGTTAATATTGAGTAAATGAAAACAATTTAATATTCTGTTTTTTTTGTTTTTACCCAATTGCGATTTAATAATTTTATTTCACTACATTGCTTTTGTTATATATACTTTATGTACTGCATGGTAAACTAAGAAATAGTTACAATATAACATACTTGTTTTCTTTAGAGCAAATTTTGAAATATTACTCAGTAATAACCTAACAAAAAATTTTATGTAGATATGTTGTAGTTCAATGTAATTTTTTCAACTCATCATACAAAATCTTGGTCTTGTCTTGGTCCAAAAAAATATGTGTGGTGCATTCCTCATTTTCATTGGATTTTTGAGAGTAAACTAGTTCTCAGTCTAACTTTGATCACAATTAGAACATCAACAATATAATGCTGTTATGGTAGCTGATAGATAATATGCGGGAAGTAAAACTAAAGGTTAATACAAAGGTTTACACTAAACGTTAATTGATTATTTAAAATTGTACATGTATCTTCTAGGTAGTTAACAGGATGCTGCTGCTTGTGCTGCTGATGGCCCACGTGGGCGTGGGCGTGCCGCAGAAGCCCAACCTAGATGCGATCCTGAACCGGCGGACCGACGTATACATAGCAGGCTTCTTCCCATTCGGCAAGGGCGTGGAGAACTCGAACACTGGTATCTATCTATAGCAGTGTTTCCCAACCTTCTTGGTCCGATTTCCCACTTCTGAGAAAAACAATTCTATGCCCTCTTGGGATCTTTTGATTTTCATCTAATGCTTCTCACACATAAAAAAATATAATACCGTAAATTATATTATTACCTAATTCTTTTAAAGTTGACTACTCCTCTTATTGCCAGAATTGCTTGCTTGTGGGCCTTACACCTTACCTTGACTAACAGTGATCTATAGCTTCATCTTAAAATTCATGTATTTGTGTATTAATAAGTATTTTTTTTATCTTACTCACTGTTTTCTGAATAATCTTACTGGTTGAATGCTGAAAATATCTCATCTTTGATATACACAGAAGTCAAACGTGGTCGTGAGTCATCTGAATGGTACTCCTTGTGTTACAAATTAAGTAATAAGGTTATGATAACTTTTCATTATGAATAATTTTTATATTGCATAGCTTTATGAAATTTCTAACTATAGTTTTTAAGTAATCGTTGTATTTTTTTGCTCTGGTGGTTGAGGGATAATGTGAGGGCCTGAAATAACTGTTTATTATTATATAAATTCTGTTCGTATGTTAATGTAGAAATTAATATACGTAAGGGAAAATAATGAAAGATAACATACCATCATGTAATGTTTCAATTTATTTATTTTGACTAGCCAACAATTGTTTACGTTTACACACAACGAAAAATAAACAAATATGATCCGATATGATACACTTAATTAACATTCATAGAACATCGTTAATCGTTTTTAAGGACATATGTAAATTTGTTTTGTCGAAAACCAACTACAGCTTCCACGCCGCCCAGCGGTGTCCAAACATTATATTCATCATCATCAAAATTTATTAATTATTTTGTACCAAAGCCATGTGAACACTGCTGTAGGTCGCGGAGTGATGCCGAGCGTCAAGCTGGCCCTGGACCACGTCAACGAGCACGACTCCGTTCTACGCAACTACCGGCTGCATATGTGGTGGAACGATACAGAGGTAACCATAATCAAGCTATAGAAGGAAGAAAAAAAAAGTTGTAAAGCAGAAAAAGAAAAAGCCTTGGTCTATACTAACTAATGGGGACGAAAAAATAAACTGGCTAAAAACGTGCGGTTAACGATAACAGCAATTAGTAGTTAATGATAAATATTCGTGTTTAAGTCAAGTCCATTAAGGTACCTTTAGGCAACATTTGTATTGATTGGGGGTTAAAATACATAGCAAGGTAACAACTAACAGTCAAAAAAGTATTATGTTATAAATATCACATAATACTTTTTTTACAATAAATATTTAGTTTGTTTACTTACAAGGCTTCATCACTAATATCATCATTCTTAAAATTAGGAATTGGCTAGCGAATTAAGAAAAGCATGTACTAATTTATACGTATTTTACCCTAGTTGAATCTAGCAGTGACAACACTCATCTAATGTTATACCAAATCCTTGCAATTGGCAGTGCAATGCTGCAGTGGGGGTGAAGTCGTTCTTTGACATGATGCACAGCGGTCCGCACAAACTTATGCTCTTCGGCGCTGCCTGTACCCACGTCACGGATCCTATCGCAAAAGCTTCCAAGCATTGGCATCTGACGCAGGTGCATAAAAATAAAATACCCTCAAATATCATGATTTAATTCCTGACGACGTCATTATTTTCGTGTTTTACAATAAAGCCATGTTAAACAAAATATTTTTAAAGAACAAGTTGATTAGAAGTTTTCGAGATTATTCAATGTATGGAAAATTTAAGAAAATCATGAAACACTTTTTACATTTCAACATTAATTATAAAATAAAGTTACACTAAGTCTGAAGCTGAAACATTTCTTTTAAATCGTCTTACTGAGCTAAACAAAGTGTTGAATTCCACATATGCTGCTTTCAGCTTTCATACGCGGATACCCATCCAATGTTCACAAAGGAAGCCTTCCCCAACTTCTTCCGGATAGTACCATCGGAGAACGCGTTCAATATACCCCGCATCAGACTGCTGCAGCATTTCAACTGGACGAGAGTCGGCACCATTTACCAGAATGAACCGAGATACGCTTTAGTAAGTACCTGTTGTTGATATTAATGCTAAACATTGTTTCACTTATAACAACATAACAAATTTTACTTCCCATTTGTCAACAAACTTGAACAAAGTAACACAGCATACCAACTGCTCGAGAACACTTAAATTTCCAGGCCCACAACGGTCTCCTGTCGGACTTGGACACACACGGTTTCGATATCGACGAGACGCAGAGTTTTGCGACGGAAGTTAGAACAGCGCTCGCCAAGCTCAAGGAGAAGGACGTCAGGATCATTCTCGGCAATTTCAATGAAACCTGGGCGATGAGGATCTTTTGCGAAGCTTACAAGTAAGTCATGTGAAGGAACAGTAATAATTGTGGTAAAACATCGCAACATATTGGTGATGGTGGGTGTTACGCTTGTTCATTGTTCTATCTAAGTATATAATATTTTTGATTTGTTACCATTATATTTTCTTTTCTAATTTCATCGGATCTGTTACTCCGGTTGGAATACAGTAAAAACAATAATAATCCGCCGTTTTTGTTTTGGCATTGCTAGAATTCGGGATCTATTTCACAATGTGACAGATATTTATCTACTAATTTGACTTATTCTGTTCTCGAAAGTTTAATGTTCGTGGACCTATGTCGCAGGTTAGAAATGTATGGGAGAGCCTACACATGGCTGCTGCTGGGCACATACAGTGAGCGCTGGTGGATGCGTCAGGCGCCGTGCCCGCGCCGCGACCTCACCGCCGCTCTCGACACCGCAATACTCACTGACCTGCTACCACTCTCGACCACAGGCGAGACCACCGTCTCCGGAATAGTACGTTTTTTTTTATTGGTTAAGGGTCAATGCTTGACCACGATCCCACCTGGTGTTAAGTGGTGATATAGCAATGGTAAAGCGCATTGACCCAATAAATGTCTATTCACTCTTTTCTTGAAGACGCCCACATCGTAATTGTACGGGAACACTGACGCCGGCAAGTTGTTCCACTCCTTAGCTGTTCTTATTAGAAACGAGGAGCCAAACCTCTTAGTGCGTATACTGAGTATACTGGGGATGCAACAGTATGTAGCAAGATCACAATACAATATGATTTACAGAACTGAAATTACCCAACTAAAATTAATTTGATTATATTTTTAGACAGCGAAGGACTACCAAGTGGAGTATGATCGTCGGAGAGGTGTCGAATATTCCAGATTTCACGGATACACTTATGACGGTTTGTATCATATTCAAGTTATTTATTGTATAACAGGAATTGGTTACAATTGGACAAGAAATGTTTTAGAACCGGTTATGAGAAAACTCCTTACTTGTGGGTAATGCCGTCGCATACCAACTTCTATAAAGACAACTACAAACTATGTCACATCTACACCAAATTATTAAAGTTGTTTTATATTTGCTATGAAATATTTCGCACACCTTCGTAATTTTGACAGTTCTAGCAGAACAAGAAATTTGTCCATTTGTAGACAGACGTTTCAATTTAGATTAAGAAAAAAGGACAAACATTAGCTATTCATGCTGTGTACTACAGTAAACAATTTATTAGTGTACTCTAATACTAATAAATATTGTACTAAATTACATAACTACATCGTACTTTTCCTGTTTTCCAGGTATATGGGCAATGGCGCTGGCGATTCAGACGGTGGCACAGCGCGTCAAGCTAAAGTACAAGGAAAAGACTGTCCAGGACTTCCGCTACAGAGACAAGGAATGGGAGCAGTTATTCCTGGATGCGCTCACTAACGTTACATTCGAGGGTGTCACTGTAAGAAATAAACCACTAATTGTGTTGATTTAAAGGCTACTAAGACACCTAAACTCTTATAACAGAAATATTACTCGATGAGTGTTTAAAGACCACCAATTTAAAATTATTACTTGTTTTTGCAGGGCCCGGTGAGATTCTTGGAGAACGAGCGAAAAGCTTCTATTCTTTTGAAGCAGTTTCAAGGCGACCAGGTAGGCGAAGTGAAGGTGGGCGAGTACTGCGCTGAAAGGGATCACCTAGATGTGTCTAGTTGGGAACCTTTCAAGTGGGCTGGAAAGTAAGTTAGTCCATTCATTATTCCATCCATACCAGGCTTCGTCAGTGTTAATGACCATTGAACGAACATTACGTTGTTCGGTCGCACTTTTGTAAATTCAATAGTGAATACAAAATTAAAAGAAAGCGTGAGAGGTAATATTAATAATAACGAATATCTGCCATACCAACATGTGTTAATTTCAAAATAAAAATAATCTTGCATTGTATCGTTGACTAGAAATAAAAAGGTCAAACCTACTTTCAAAATTATTACAGAAATCCGCCGAAAGACCGCACGCTGCGCATCATAGAACACACGCAGGTGAACATCACAATTTACGCTGTCCTCGTCTCCTGCTCCGTCATTGGTATCATCATCGCCATCGGGTTTCTTGCCATGAATGTCCATTACAGGAATCAGAGGTACGCTTTAAACGGATGATGACACCACATTGACTTCTACCACCATATAATTTGCAGAATTTTTAACAAAATTAGTCCGTTAATATGACACTAAAAGGGTTTAGGAAATAGTTCAAATACCATTTAGTAGAGGATTTCGAAAAACATTCAAGTTTGGATTCAAATTAGTTCATTAGGAATGTATCACGAAGGTCTGCCAGTAAATATACATATTACTTAGTTGTATAACTTGTTATTAAAAAAGTTATTTTCCACAAAAAAATGGTATTTTAATAGATGACCTAAATATCAATTAACTATACCGCAGGTACATAAAAATGTCATCCCCCCATCTAAACAATCTAATCATCATTGGCTGCATCTTCACATACATGAGCGTCATCTTCCTCGGCCTGGACTCCAGCCTCAGCAGTATAGGTATGTTCTTATGTCCATCACCAACCAATCTGTTGTGCGTTACCATTAATATATGTTTACTTTACTCTTTTACCAATTTACAGTTAAACCATCGTTTACATTGCTCTTTATAATTTAAATTATTTCTTTCTATTTCTTTTCATACAATTAATTTGACTTATAAAACAGTTTATAAATCTACAAATAAAAGATAATTTTAAGTATTCATTTTGATAAATAAATTAATAAAAATCATTAACTAAAAAATTAAAGTGATCATTGTGATTTGCATGTCGCTGGCACAACGTCCGTCGCGCATACATCATCTGATATCATCATCTTCATTGATTCTTAGGTCTTTCTCAGGAACCGCCGCTGAGAGGTAACAGAGCTTGCTCCCGTCCCCCACAGCTTCAGCTTCGTCCCTGAGCAGAACGGAACCCGTTAACCAAATTTTGGGAACTACAGCCCCCCTTGTGAATTAGTGTCTATGATTCTGAGAAAGACCTAGGCCGTTCTCTAGGTCACTGGAGTCGTCAGCATGTTTCCAAGTTTTGGTTTATAATTTTTCCTTTACCTTCATCCGCGTCGCTTACGTTAACTGTTGTTTGCTGCTTGTGTGTACTCTGCGTAGGTTTGCGTGTACTTGGCGACATACCTACTGAAATATCTTATTATGTTTTGCCTTGGTAATAATTTCATGTTGAGCGGCTTCTTTTACCTTATATTCTTACTTATAAATGAAAATTTATCAATCAATAATTATTACATCTAACACCTAATATATATCACAAAAATCCAAAAGTAATTCAACGAGATAATTACTTTTTGCTTTAGGAATTGACGCACTGGCCAAACACTCTCCTAGTCATACGTTACCTGGTTCGATTCCAAGGCTAGAGGTAGTAGAGTTTATTTGGTGGCAGAATTTGGAACCCGCCCGGATTACTACCTCGCTCATTTTGTTAATCTGATGAAAAAACAGAATTGTTATGTTCTGGCGATCAATATATGAATATCTGTGTAGTCTTGATAAAGAGGCTTTTCCATCTACGGCCTTATTGTCACTTGAATCCAAATAAAATGAGGTCAAGAGTTAGTAATTTTAGATAAAAATATTATAAAATACTTTAAATTTGTTTTGTGTAATTGTTTTCTCCAACATTGAAATAATTTGTAGTATAATGTGTGTTCCGTCTGCACAGGCGCGTTTCCTCACATATGTACCGCCAGGACTCTGCTGCTGATGGCGGGGTTCAGCATCGCATTCGGCGCAATGTTCTCCAAGACATGGCGCGTTCACTCCATTTTCACTGATGTTAAGCTCAATAAGAAGGTTATTACATTATCAAATACTTAAAAATAGTAGCATTTCTAGTGAAAAATAAAATGTTTCTAAATATCTATTACATTCATGTAGCAGTTCCTAGTTATTCTAGTTTGGAGCCGGAGAACCTAAATTTCAATCTGTTTAGAGTCTGCTCGTACCTATACTTTATTTAATGATCTTTTGATTACCAAATAGAAAACGAGTTAATATATTAACCATTTTTTCAAAATAAAATTACGTTATTTATTGTATTTGTTTTCTAGGTCATTAAAGACTACCAATTGTTTATGGTTGTCGGTGTCCTGCTGGTCATCGACTTAGCCATTGTGATTACCTGGCAGATATCGAACCCATTTTTTAGAGCTACCAAGCAAATGGACCCATACGTAAGAAGTTTTATCGTTTATTATTGTATTTTTATCGTTTTGACGTCCGTTTCTTGTTTGACGGCAAAACATTGCAAATTTCAATTGCAAAAGATATTTTAGTTTAGAATTTTTCACCTCCAACATCTACAGAGATTATGGTGGAAGTAAGGATGGTTGTTTAATGGAAAGTTACTCTTCCGAAAATTGCTGAAACGAGGGTTCGTAGGTGTCCTAAAGTGAACTACATAATTAACGGAAATACCTTTTGTCGCAGATTATCTAAAAAGATCGCATCATATAGCCTGCTATGCCTAAGTGCCAAATAAAAACCATTACCTACAACAAATTTTAATGGATGTTATAAATAGAAATTACTGTAATAAACAGGCTTAGCTCGCAATCGGTCAGAATTGAATTATATTGATCTTTTCTTTGCGAAGTTAGATCTCGATTGCCATTAATGAGGACATTAAGAAATCTGTTTATAATTAATAATCATGTATGTAAAATTGTTTAAACTGCTCACCCGCAGCCCCACCCCACGAGTGAGGACATCGTGATAGTGCAAGAGAACGAATACTGCCAGTCGGAGAAGATGACGATTTTCATTGGAATCATTTACGTGTACAAGGGATTGCTGCTGGTATGTTTTTTTATTAGTAAATTATTATTGAATATAGTTAACTTTGCAACAGAGAACTTAATAAAAGACTTAACAATTTACTAGTAAATGACCGCTGGTATTTAACGGCCTTATTATTTAGAACTATATCTGTAAAAATATTAAACTACCTTAATAATATCCGAGATAGCAGTTGTTTAAATTTAATTTATGTTATATATAAAAAAAAATTATTGTGTTTTCAAAATTTAAGTAATCAGACAAGCAGAAACGATACATGATAGCAGTTAATATAATACATATTTAACTTAATAATTATCAACGTTATGGCAACAGATAGTTTATGGTCTAAAATTGACTGACGGTAGAGTACCGTTACTGTTATAACACGTAAACGTTCTTTGAGAAATCAGGGTAATATCTACTTAGAGGTTCTATCTATCGATTCTATCATCATCATCATTATATCAACCGATGAACGTTAACTGCTCAAAATAGGTCTCTTGTAATGATTATAGCACAATGCTTGTTTAAGGATTTAGGCTTTGAAAATTTGCTAAAACTATTCCTAGTGCGGTAGAAATTTAAAAATACTTTTACCTTCAGTTAGCTTGAGCCATCGGGTGGAAGGGTTTTTAAAAACTACATGTTTGGGACTACTGTCCCAAGCTATGATGTTAAGTTAATAAAAACTGAGAGAAAACTGATTTTATTTGGTAATACAAGCTTCTTATATACTAAAGTTATACAATGGCTCCTTATGGATAGTTTATAAACTATATGTGATTAATGG
>DWLS01005263.1:0-12899 GCA_018246255.1 Pachliopta kotzebuea | reverse complement strand
AGAACCATACATTGCGACAGGTCTTATGACGGTTTTGTATATTTTCCCTTTAATTTTAAGGGGCATTCGTGGGTCACAAGTTGTTCCTGTAACCTGTCACCATTTTATCCATCCCGATTACCTGTAAGATTTCAGATACGTGAGGATGAAACCTTTTTTTGTTCGTCAAGACCATGAGACGAGCAAGGCATTAACCTGTAAAAATTGCCCATAACAACGTGGCTCTTTTTAAAATGGCATTTAAGTCACCACAATGGGCTCGTAGCCGTAAGATGTTGAGTCTCATCATCCCAGTAATTTCACAAGCATACTTCAAACCAGAACACAGTAATGTTTGCATATTACTATTTTACAGTAGAAATAGGAACTGCGATGGTACCTAGACGGTCTCTAGCAAGAGAGACCTTGATCATGTAAATCTGGTTCGTTTAAGATATCGCTACCGTTTTTCTCTTACTCCCATTGTACAGAATCAGTGAATCGTAAATCAATCTTGAATACCTTAATTGTTTACCGATGGTATAAACATTTATCAGTGAAAATCCACAAGAAATCAAACAAACGTCTGAATCGAAAATTACCATCCAGTTTTCCATACGAACCGCACCGGTCCCACCTCGGCGCCGTAAGGGGCGGCTTCAATTGAGGCCAGGATCAAAATAATGGGATTTCTGAGCGAGATTATGCCCAGGATTATTTCATGCCGAGTACATACTAAAAAATTTCCATAATTCCGTCCTAACGCTACACCTGCACAGCGATAATATACTCTATCACATAAGTAATAAAGTTGAGAATTCTCCGCGTGGTGATTGTGAGGGAATTTCATTTTGTCCCGAATAAAAATATCCTATACGACGGCTTTGCTTTATCATTGCGAAGCGGAGGTGTAATTAGTTTTCGCAAAGCAAGCCGACTTACTTATTCTGGCTTAACCGATATTTTTTTTTAATACCGTATTCCTACCACAAACAAATTAAAAATCTATGACTAGCTCCAGTTTCGAACTGTTTGGAATATATCTACGGTAAACTCTGACCGCCGTAGAAGGTAATTAAAGACACTTCCGGCCCTCAAGATTTATAGGGGGTCCATCATTACCTCATCAAGTAATCCAGGTCGAAGCTTTTTAGTAACCTTATAATCCTGGCGTCTTTCTAAGAAACTGTTTCTCTTTGAAAAAATTCCCAACATTGGTAAAGAAGTCCACAGCTTATATGTTAAATATAAACCTCTCCCTAGGAATCCAACGCCACACATTACATAGCCACACATAAACACAGTTAAATTTATAGATTTTTCGATTAGTAAGGTTTGTTAGTAGTTAATTTACTAGGATAACGATACTTATATCTCAAAGCAACGAGTACTATGATTTGTTATCAATTAGACGACGTCACGAGCCAAACTTTCACCTGATAGTAAGTGATACGCTTGCCCATAACAATACTGGTTAAGATGGTATACACTACATTATGCTCGTCCCCTTGAGACATAAGGTGTTAGACGTCGTAATCTCAGCAATTTCATTATCATACATCACCCTACAAATCAGAAAGCAGTATTGTTTTCATTTTACTATTTTCAAACTGCAATAGGAATTGCAGCAGTACCTACCTAAACAGTCTCCGGCAGAGCTACCACCAGTAAAATAATGAGATGTGTCTTACAAAATAGCATTAGTATGTATACTTGTATCACTTAGTATCAGGTGAATGCTTCACTCGTCTCTTTGGTTTGTGGAATACAAAAAAATTATATATAATAAATTTTTTGGTTGCATTGATCAGAATAAGGACGCTGTACTGGATTAGCGCGCCATATTTCGGGGGTCCGCCGGTGAAAAATTGAGGCGTTCATTGTTTTAAATGTCGGTACGTGACGGAGGGGGTGGCGGTGGTAGAAGGTTACCACCGGTAGAATGGGGGAGAGGGGTGAGGGGGGTGAGAGTTAATTCCTCGGACATCATCGCGGAGCATAATCACACCGAATTTCATTTGAATTGTCCTCATAAAATTTAAATGGGTAAATACACCTCGATTGTTGTTTAGCAGCAACAGCGTGTCGGTTAATGTACTCACTGTCTCGCAGTCCATGGTTCAAATATTAGACCTTATTAAATATTATATTCCTTGAATTGACTTTTTAAACATATTTCATATCACCAATTTTACATTTTGAGAATGTTTAAAACTACGAAAACCTAAAGTATAATTCAGATTTTTTTAATATAGGGACTGCTTTATGATATTAAAATTATTGCTTTATGATATTATTACACTTATTACTTATTTTAAATGTAAACATTAATTAAGGAAAAATCATATATGTATTACTTTAAAAAGTAAATGCAGAGATTAGTTAATAAAAAATATGTACATAAAGACAATTTTTTTAATATGTTTGTTACAGTAATTTTTATTAATAGTTTAAAATTTTATAATAGTTATTTTTTAAATTTTATTAAAGTTAAAAAAATGTCTACGTAGTAGTTATTATAAAATATACGTATGTATGAGTATTGAGTAGTTCGGAAGATATGTAATATTTATTAATTTATTACAAGATGTCTTCATTATATTTTAATCCCACGCCCACACTTAATAATAGACAATCCAATACAATCTAACATCGGCACACCCAGCGAGAAGAAATGCCCAATACGACATTCCCACTGAAATTGCTCACGAACAAATGCATCGGCGGAACAATAAAATCTATCAAGAATCGTATTATTCTGTTACCTATACAAAGTGATTGTCACCCGTCGGCGGGACAGATGGCGGCGAGGGGCCACCGCGGCGGGGCGGGGCTTAACTCGCCACGCCCACACCGCAGCACCGATAAGGTCCAAATCTCTATGTAGATGCTAGAGATTTTCGACTTTAGCGACTTTAAAGCCGTACGAGCGCCCGCCGAGTGCGACACCGGCCTTAATACATACCCGCGGTCCGCGACGGCCGCACGCACCGGCGACCCCGGACCGAGCACGGCCGCGCGATCGGACATCCGGGCACAGAGTGACAGGTGCCGCTTCACTAAGTAATTTTTTTTTTTTAAAAACCCCGACAATGGAAGTAAGTGCGATGCCGCCTATGCCTCTGGACTTCTCTATGGTACGGAATGACAGTGGTTCGCCCGGTGGCGGTCTGAGGGAGGGCTCACCGCGGCCGGTGTCCAACAGCGCCTTCAGAGTGGTCACCCCCAAAGGTAAGTTAATTAATCTTAACGAAACGCTCTTTACAAATGTTACTGAACTGAGTAACTTTTTATTCATAACCTCTACTTAATAATTTTTGAGTATCTAATGTTAAGTAGAAAGTATAATATATTTTCTTTATAATCAGCAATATTAAACTGTAGAGATCTTTACACTGATAATGATTGATTTGATATACTTTAGTAAATATTATAAAAATATCAAAATCTTTTAGTTGGATATACTTTTTTTATATTAACCACTTACTTTTAAAGTTTTGATAGTGTTTACATAAGTCGTAATCCATTGAATATTTCAAATAATAACTAATGCTTAATTAAAACTTGTCTAATTTTGGCTTCAGTAGACTATTAAGTAATGTTAACCTTTAAAAGTCTAGTTTTAAGTTATCTGAATAATGATGACAAATATATTGTGAAGGTTCAGATTTATTTTAACTTTACCGTTTTGTTTGTATACATAATAATATCTAATAAATTGTACGTATGTTTCATTTGCTAATTATATTTAATGTTTTAAGAAATCCTGTAAAAAATTAAAAAATAGTAAACAAGTGAACATTTTGAGAATTATCACAACTGCATATAAAAAAATTTGTAAATTCTGAATATGATTTGTTATTAAAAAAAAAAATAACATTTTGATTGTAAAGAAATTTCGAGTCTAGTTTTATGATGAAATTATAATTGTCTTAGAGCTCATTGAAATTGTATGAGAACTTTCAGTGTGAATATATTATTTAATAAATTTTTTTCAAATTTCTTAACTGTTTTCAAAAGACAAGTGGGGAAACAAAAAAACTGAACAATGTTAGGTAAATTATTTCTAGTAGTTTTCAAGTCGAAATCATCTTAATATTCGCATAGGACAAACTAGGATTATCCAAAAAGTAATTTAAGCCTTTTTATTGTTATTTTACTATATAATAAACATATTTGGACACTTGTATACTCTGTATATATTGAAAAAAGATACTTTTATGACAACATTTTTAATATCGTTTACGTTAATTAAGGTCTGGACTGGAGTGTATAATAATAATTGTTAATATAAAACACAAAATTAAGTTATTCTTGTTTTAAAAAATCTATTGCATGGATGATTTATTAATGATATTTAGACAATATCCTATTTTCTTTATATGATAAGTTAACTAGCAACTTTCGTCTTCAAACCGGAACAAACTATTTGAATACCACTGCTTGGTAAACAAGAGAAAGACAGACGTACCCCTAATATTATCGCTATTAAAATTATTTAAAATATCTATTGAAATATATAATAAAATGGCACATCTTGTAGTGTATACTTCTCCGTATAATTTGTAAAGAATATATACGCAAAGCATTCCCCGAAACTGAACTCAGGAAGTGAAATTTCGCCGAAGCGAATTCTGATTGATCAAAGGCATCCTTACGCTGCATCAGCATTAGCCGACAAAGGATGCTGTATCGATGCAGAGTCGAAATATTAATTTTCAATTTGCACAGTGAGAGCCGGTTGAGGTCTGGTTCGTTTTCTAGAAGCCACACTTCAGTTCTGACCTCTGGCAGCACGAATAAATTATAGAACTACACCTGAAAGTTCTGTATCAACCCTAAAATACTGAATGACATTTAAATTTTTCCTTATAGCGAATACATTGAATGTTCAGCTATGGATATAGGTTATGTCATTATACGGATATGAGTTATAAAAAAAATACATACACAATATAAAATAATATTTAATTAATCAAACGAGGAAATAAATCAAAATAATAAAGATTTTTTTATTTATAATTAATTTTATTCATTAAAATTTAGTCACCTTCTTTAACTATATATCAGCCCCTGAATAATATTGGTGAAAATCAGAAAAAAAACTACATAAATAACGAATTTTTTTTAAAGTAAAAATAAATATTGTTAAATAAACTTAAACTTAAATTACTAAAATGTCATAATTAAAACACTAAAGATAAAAAAAAAATTCTCTAGGTCATCCCTAACTGGCAAAGTAATGAGAAAGCTAATGGCAATAATTAATTTAGTAACAGTTAATATATTTCACCTGCTCACAATATATTCAGTCATCGCAGTAAAGTGTAATCTAGAAAAAAGTTACCAAATCAAACAATCAAAAATTCCCCGACTAATCAACGGAGGACTGGGTAACAAAGCGCCCAATTATCACAACAAAAAAAAGGGCACAACACCCCGTAGGAGTCATAGACAATGACGTCATAACAGTAATCCACCGCCATCCCATCCGGGTCTCCGGACCCCTTGGCACCCGGACCCTTCCAGTCGGCACGCGCCTACCCCCGGAGATCACTCCACCCACAACAGCTTGTTGATTTACAACGTTTTACTACTGGATTATAACTGCGGACTACTTTTAAATCTCATCAAATTATTCACTTGCATCTGCCTTTATTTTTATTTGACGAGACGAGCAAGGCATTCACCTGATGTTAAGTGATAAGCTTGCCCATAACGAGACGCTGGTTAAGATGGTATATACACAGCTCTACGCCGTGAAACGTAAAGTTTTAAGCCACGATACCCCAGTAATTTCACTAACATATATCACACAACACAGTAATATTTGCACATTAGTAATTGGTGGTAGAAATATGAGCTGCTGTGGAACTCTACCTGGACGATCTCCGACAAGAGGACACACCAGTGATAATGACTTTACATATAAGGTTGTTTAAAGACAAGCCTTTGCGCTGAGACCAAATTATAATTAGCAAGAACTTAAAAATTTATATTTCCTTTAAATTTGGCTGAAGATATCTTTACTTTTGTTACATTATAAAAAGTAAATGATAACATAAATCGGATAAGAAACCATCTTAAAAGTATCAAAGAGAAATTAATAATTGTACTGTACACAAACAGCTAAGGAGCATCTTCAATGGAATACCTTACGAGGCTTGTGTCCAGCAATACATCAATCTGTTGAGATGATGATGATGATGACATTAAATAACAAATCATTTAATATTTATAACTGTATGGTAGTTATTTTCTCTCTACTCGTAGCTGGAAAAGATCTTTTCTACTTTTAGTCAGAGATTTCATCTGCTTTTAATGATATTTATTTCATATCGTGTTCGGAAACAATGGATAAATAAATAACGATATTAAAAATCAATGTAGATTAAAGTAGTACAGGCAACACAAGAGCGAACTCAATAAAGGCCCGATGCTCGATCAGACAAATCCGATTACCTCCAGGATCAGATGTCTCGGCTGCCTCTGGAGAAATTGCCAACCTGGATTACGCCCGCTCTCTATATTAATTGCCCTCTATAATCTGTTTTATTGTGATTTTTGTTTTTTTTTTGGGATCTGAACTCCTGGGGACATTGTTTATAATATTGTATATTTATAGTCATATAACTTTTCATCAAATGTTCATTAAATGATGAATTACTGGTGGTAGATCTCTGTTGCGGGAAACCGTCTAGGTAGATACCGCCACAGTACCTATTGCAAACCGCCTAACAATATTGTGCAAACTTAATTATATTCCGGTTTGAAAGGTGATGTATGGTACTGAAATTACTGCGGTAACGAGACTTAACATCTTATGTCTCAATACGACGAGCGCAATGCGGTATTGTGTACACCATTTTAACCAGTGCCGTATTCTTAGGAGCAAGCGTTTCACTTACCATCAGGTGAACACCATGCTAGTCTCGTTGCGTAGTGGAATAGAAACAAAAAAAAATGTATATTTTCTTGTTTACATTTTAGATGTTTCCAAATTTTAGATCCTTTGTTCACAACAAGTGTAAATTATTAAACCTACAATGATCTGTAAAATTGTTAAGAAAGCACCACATTACTCTTGTGTTCTAAAGAACAAGCCTTGTCACCTTATTTTAAAGAAATGATCATGAAAACCAGTCAATTTGAAATTTATTTATTTACCTTTTTTATAAAAAAAAGCTGGTGATATTGTGGCTGTATACCGACTGATGACAATGATGATTATGATAATGGACCTTTAAAAATTCAAAACAAACAGTTGATCTGAAAAGAGATCATAATCAACATTTTTTTTATTCGACGAAGTGACGAAACGGGTAAGGCGTACACCTTATGATAAGTGGTATGCCTGTCCATAATAACGTGGCGCTGGTTAAGATGATATATACAGCCATTAAGTCTCGTTACCCCAGTAATTTCACTGGCTTAAATCAAACAAAACTAGTTCGACAACAATCCGCATTGGGCCAACGTGGTAGGAGACATCTCAAATCCCTCCACTGGGTTTGAACGCCGGTCTTCCACTCCAGAGGTACCGGGTTCGAATCCGGCCTGCACTAATAAATTTTTCAATTTATGTGCAGTTAGTATAACAACTAATATCACGAGCTTTAAACCATCAAAAAAATTCCTCAACTGTTG
The DNA here is from genome assembly GCA_018246255.1 of Pachliopta kotzebuea. Lineage (NCBI taxonomy): Eukaryota > Metazoa > Arthropoda > Insecta > Lepidoptera > Papilionidae > Pachliopta > Pachliopta kotzebuea. The sequence continues at coordinate 5,273 of DWLS01005263.1, read as the reverse complement.
AGAGAAGTTTATGTCCTGACATCTACCAGCTGACGGAGAAAACTAAAGCGAAAAAAACACTTAATATGATATAACTGTCGATGCATAATACCATTCATTTATATTGAAGATAATGTTATTCAGGATGTTGTAAAACAAGCGATAATACCTGATACAACAGCGATAACGCCGCTGACATAACCAGCACACAATGACACGTCATTAGAATTTTATTATGTTATCTGTTATATTAATACATAACGCACTTGACTTTGAACTAATATGATGTTAAGAGACCATTTCCCCTTTTTTAAGAACTATGATATCTCAATAGATGCCTTGGTTTTTACAATCATCATCATCAGTCTGCGGCTGTCTACTGCTGGACATATGTCTTTCCAAAAATTTTTTTTCCTTAAAATAGATGACTTTATTTTATTTTATTTTATGTTACATTTAAATTTCAGGACTCACTGAAAATCAGCGTTATGGCTAACACCATGACCTATGCTGAGTGGGTCCCTTTTTGCACACATACCGCGACACATTCAAGCTTCTATTCTTCTAGTATTTAATTTGTTTTGTTTTATTGTATGTGTTAATGTCTATCATAATTTTGTGTGCAAATAAATATTTTTTATTCTATTCTATTCTACTTAGTCTAATCTTCAGCTATGCGCATCCAGTTGCCGCGAGCAGCAACTTGCTCTCCTCTGATCTCGCTTGCTCTGATCGTTGCTCTATCAAAGTTAAAGTCAATTATTTTATATAATGTAGGAACAAAAGTTCACTAATTGAACATCAGAAATACTCCAGCTGTTTACAAAGAAAAGGCCTTGGACCTGCGAAGAATGGGCGCAAGAAACTCAGCCTGCTGTACACAATTTATTATTCCAATAATTATATGTCTCACACGCAGACTTACGTTCTGCTCGAGAATGAACGCGTTTTATTTACACATCATTATCATTCAAATAATCATCAACACTATAATACGCTTTACGTAGTTAGCGAGGTCTTCAATCTAAAACACTTGTGCGACAGCCGTGATCAGCCAATAGCCACTACAGAAGATTCTGAAGATACACACAATAGCAGAATGCTAACATCAATTCCACAAAATTCTTCACTGGTGCCTGATCTCTTTTTCCACAGACATTCTAGGTAGGTACCACCGCAGCTCCTATTTCTACCTGCAAATAGTAATGTGCGAACATAACTGTGTTCCGCTTTAAAGGGTATGCAAGTGATTACTGGGATAACGAGACAACATCTTACGTATTAAAGCAACGAGTGTAATGTGATGTTGTGTATTCCACCTTAACAAGCGCCAATTTGTTATGAGCAGGCGTATCATTACCATGAGTTGAACGCTATGCTCGTATCGTAGACTCATCGAATAAAAAAAATTATGAAACGAGAAAGAATCCCGATGAGGAGAATGTCTTCCTCATGTTGTACTTGCCATTACCAATATGACCCTTGTTAAACACTGCTTTTGCTTTAAGATAGATGAGAATTTCCGTTACCCCAGTAATTTTATTAACTACTTTAAATTGAAACATAGTCACATTTGCATACTATACTGCCTATAGTAATTGAAGTGGTACCTACCTAGACGGGGTCTGAATTCAATTCTGATCCGATATAACCACGGAGGCAAACATAAGACTTACCATCAGGTGATTGTTCTGCTCGTTTATTCCAATACCCGGTCCACTAAGCTAGTGAAATTACTGGGGTAACGAGCGCAATGTGGTGCTGTATATATCATATTAATCACATTATTAAGGACAAGCGTATCATTTACTATCAGGTGAAAGTCTCGCTTGTCTTGTCAACTTGTAGAATAAATAAATGAAAAAAAAAATCGATAGTAATTATTACTTTGTTTAAATAGAAACGGTGACAGTTGGAGCTTCAGCACCACTGATTTGGTGTTAATTCTGCATCTGACCGTCGGCGATCCATCATCAGAGATGGAAATCTAATTTCGCTGCATCCGGCAACTGGACACCGCCCCTAAATGAATTAGCAACGACACGCGCGGCCCCGCCGTCGGTACATACGATTTATTTCCACCGTACTACATTTTACTTAACTTCCGGTAACTTGAAGTACGGAAAGATTATTCCAATAGTTTTCATCAGTATACTTCATATTTTTAATACATAAAACTGTGTAAAAACATAGGTTTAAACCACCTAACATATTATGGAAGCGACGACAAGCACACTTGCACGCGTTTTACACTGCTGAGCGACGGACAAGGCTTTAGCGACTTATCAACCCATACTGGGCCAGCAGGCTAGGTTAAGGCCCAATTCCCTTTAATGAACCTTCATAAAAGACGGCTCAAAGACCCCGAAACCGTGCCGATTATGATGGGGTGATTGAGAAAAGCCTTCATCCAGCAGTGGGTGTTATCTAGCTGACGATATATATAGAAAATTGTATAGCTAAATTGGAATACTAAATAAATTGGAAAAAAATCGTCTTCTTCTTTTATTTCGGGTGTAAGTTTTTTAATAGCATGGATTTAATTTCAAATAATGTTGAGACGACGACAAGTTAAAGTGTGCTCTCATAGAATACTCGTGCTTTCATATGACTGCCGGAACATATCTTATAGCAGAAGATGTACCAATTAAGCAGGTCAGAAAGAACAATACCACTATCGAAACTTAACCACAAATGGCCTTGGAAACATACAGGAACCGGAAGAAAGCTTCGCCTACAGTCGGACATTATGGAAATACATTTTATGAATATTTTACAATTCCGGATCATGCTTTGTTTTCCTTGTGTATATGCTTTAGTCAACCGCCAATATGAAAATTGATAATTACACTTGAATGGAACTTAGTAATACATTATACGTAAACTACTTTATGCTATTTGATAAGTACAAACACAACGCCTATATCTGCTGCTATTTGGTAATCTGAAAATATTACTATATGCTATATACACGAATGAGACTCAACATAAGCGCAGTCTGTACAAGCATGTTATGTACTAACTAATGTTATGCATATATACGCCGTTCGTATCTAGCCGCTACTTAGTATACGTATATAACTTGAAGTTAATATGTATGAGTAACTCTTCTTTATCATCTGAATATGAGCATAAGGAATAAAAACGCGATGAGCGGTGCCAAGTGAGCACATGTTGCGAGCCCGTGACAAAACAACGAGAGCACAATCGCACGTCCTTGGCAGCATCCTACATCCGCTTCTCACACTCGACTCCAACGACGCATTAAATCTTGGCTTGTGTAATAAGAATTAGAGTTGACGAGGCCGTCAATTACACCGAAGCGTGAGCTTTAATTATACAACTTTACTGCCTCATCTCAACGAAATTACCAACCGTGTAAATATTCAATGAAAAAGCTTACAATCATCACAGGCAGTCATTGAAGAGATGAAATAAATTTGGTAATTAGAGAAATCCTTTAATTTTCTCATAATTTTTTTATAAGTAAGTGTTACGCCAACCTATAACAATGTGAAGCTAGTTAAGATATACACTGGTAGTATTTCTTTTATATAGTAATTCTCTTACTCTCGGTAATTTCACTAGCAACAACTCCTTTATAAGTCTGCGGTTGTATCGAGATAGACTTTGGTAACAAAGATCTGTGAGACACGTCAAAATGTAAATCTTGTTGATATAACAATACCGTATTAATCTGTTTTGTACGGAAACTAATCTTTGGCAATGTAATTATTTAACTAATCCCTAAGGTAAAGAGTGTTTAAGTGATCACACGTTAGGCACAATTCTGTTCGGAGGCTCTAATGAAGAAAAAATATGAAAAGGATTCAGTAACTTTTAACATAAATGTAGGTACAAAAACAAATTGCATTGCATGTCGCTGTATATCTTTTAATCGCATCAGTCGAGTTCCGAATGGATAGACGAGTCCTATGTTCAGCAGTGGCCAAACAGATGTTGAAATGACGATGAAAGATTTCGAGCTCTAAGTAATAAAAAGATTGTAATAAAACTTTTTAGAGTAAGGATTTGTATGGCGAGCATTAATTCATTGGGTAGTGAAGCGGAGTGGTGCTGGCCGGGAAAGATTCCAGGGTCCCCCCCATTAGCCTAATGGCGGACACGTGGCCGTACGCGGCGAATTTGCTAAATCCCTTCGCCGTATAAAAGGCGATTTACTGCCCAAATTCATTATTAATGGCCCCTTTGAAGCCGCGGCGGCTCCAACAACCAGATGATTAGTTGATTGCAAACGGCGTTCTGCGGCGAGTCACATGGTAGCTGCTTGACGAAAATGTGCATTATATTTCATTGCATTAAGCAGTATTCATCTGTATTCGTGGAGTGAGTCGTTAAATTAATTTCAACAGTATTAATTAACAAGTCATAACATCCTTTTAAAGATACTTACAAAAGAAACAACGCGCTTTGCAAATGCAACGTAAATACGTACATTTAATGTTAAGCAAATAAATTAACTGAAATTTAACAACAAAAATCACTTAGTAAAAATCACAAAATAGTTACATTTACTATGAATTCGTGCAGTTTAATTAAAGGATTGATTGGTCAGATGTTTTCTGTAAAAATCTTTAGAAATTTGGATATCTTCTGAAGAGTGTACTGGATAAATGCTTTTTTTAATATTGAGATCTCTTCGATTCAAGTGCTACATGTGAAGTTTAGTTTGTGGTTTTTCCGTACTAGCCGGAAAAGCTACCACTGTAAAGCAATCCTAAATTGCTATATAAGCTTTGGTATCTTCAGCCTTATAGTCACTTTATTCCATGTCAAATTTGAATAGCGTTAACCCACGGTAGAGAATAAAAAAAAAATCAAAACTACACGATTTTCAAGACAATGTTGAGGGATGAGTAACATTGTAATGCGGCAACTGGAGCTAACAACGTCCTTCTTGACCCGGCGTCTTCAAATCTTAACCCTATTAGAATGTCCCCGGCGACGGGCAGCGCGTTGTGAAACGGGCGGCCCACATCAAAAGTCGGCTCGCCTCTGACCAATGACTCGCCCAGCTTTGACGGACAATTCACTACTCCAATAAGAATTGATTGGGAGACCCCCGGCCATTTGCTTCTTATAGATTTTGAACATTACTTTGACCCGTTTAGAATTATCTCATTGATTATATTAAATTCAAACAATACGACAGACCACCACCACCAACTTACATTGAGTCACCGTAGTGGGAGACCGTTCCTCAATGCCTTAAGACAAAGGTGTACAATCAATGTGTGTTACCAGTGATGACTTACGGCTCTGAGACGTGGTGC
>DWLS01005262.1:0-12900 GCA_018246255.1 Pachliopta kotzebuea | reverse complement strand
TGAAGACAGTCGTCTTTCCACATTTAATACTAAACCTGTAAGAGACCTGTAAAATAAAATCATCCCTTTTCATCGGCAGAAAACATAAAAACAACAACAGAGAACAGCTGTTTAGTAGAGCTTCCTTATTGAGCCTATGGGCTATGACTTTTTCCCTGCTCGAACCTGTTTATTACTGGATCAGGCGTTTCGCGGCAAAACTTCAAAATATAAACCATTAAATAAAGATTATCATCAAAATATTACCTTTAACCAATTTCTAAATAACTCCTGCACTGGGACCATTAAACGTTACATATAGTTAACAAAACATCTTTCCATACGAAATACCAAGCTTAGCCCAAACGTCTGCATGGGTATTCGTTGTGATACCTTTGTGAAAAGGAATACATTAGAATGTCACTTTCTTCCCCTGAAATCTCAATTCATACAAATGTTTAATAACGTTCGGCATCGATGGTCTTCGAATGTTTAAGGAGACGGAATCACAATTTTCTCTCTGAATATATTAGTGGCAAAGGGCTCAGAAATGGCTATCAATTCTGCACGAGTAAATTATATTGTATCAAAATACTGGAACATTTTAAAAATAAGCCAGAAACACATAATTTGTAAAAAAAAAAAACAATAAAAACTGTAACATGACAAAAACTGTTTTTGTTTTCGCCAATAATACATATTTGTTCAGCCCTTACAAATGGAAAAAAACTATAACATTATTCAAATACTTTGTTCATACCTACTTCATCGTCGCTTCATTAATATGAAAATATAATAACATAATTTATTCTATAAATCTATTGCAATGTTGCATTTATTTATCTCTAAACGAAACACAAAAATTTATTTAAATTTATTCAACAGCGCACATATTTATTCTACATATAAAATGTAAGTTACTCGGCCATAATGGTTGCTTAACTTGAAAATTATTATTCCATTGATGTTAAGTATTTTCACATTATTTTATTATAAAATTAAACACTATACAGAGGGTTAAATTATGTGAAAAAAATTACACTTTAACATGATAAAATAAACTTTATTTATACAGAAAAGTCTTAAAAATAAATAACTATTTTATATTTGTATAACTATACCTTAAGACATATGAAAATCTGTTGTCAATGAAATTACTTATAGATTATTACTCACAGTGGCTTACTGTTAGACTTTTAATTCGTAAATTCCTACTTCGATTCCAGAATCATATAAAGAACCGATAGAAAAACGACCAAGCTAGCTAAAACCGCCATTGCCATTCTGCCGTCTAAATAAATAGCTTTGCTATATTTCACCTGAAGTACCCATGAGATTAATATATGGTGTCATTAATTGTGTACTAAATTTTATTAATTATGAGCATCAATAGACTAGACTTTATTCAATTCTAGTCGAGAAAATCGCGGCATAATTTTCTTAAAAAAATTTTATCACGTCGATTTTTTAACCAAATAATATATATAACAAGTAAAAGGATGTGTGTCTTACGTTCGACTATAGACATAGTATATCTTCTACAAATATATATATATATAATTTAACTTGGTCCTTCTTCTTCCTTTGAGTCGTGAACTTCCTTCACAAGTTCCGCCAGTTCGTCGGCGCCATACCCCAGAAGCTGTTGTAAATCGCATACAAACTTGTAAACAAACCTGTGAACCAGGACAAACCAAATAAAAAAAAAAACTATTTCGACCCAATGCTGGCTTTAAAGGTTATAACATTTCTTAGAAAAGTTTAGATATTTTTTACTTCTTAACTAATACTACATAAATTTCACATGTTAAGTGTCAATAAATACGTGCTCACCAAGGATCTCCTGGTTGCAGAGCCAGAAAAATATAAGCAGTCACCTTTTACCGACGACCTTAGCGATCATGTCACCGTCGTAGTAATACCGAAGCGCTCTAGACAGTTTCTCGTAGTTCATCGCAGGCTTGTGTTTACGCGCGCCCCATAATCGCGCGACGCGCTCCGGCTCCAGCAATTTGAACTCTCCTTCAATTCCTGTCACCAAAATAAAAGACGATGAATTGTAAAATACATTGATTGTACCCGCTATGCTCTTTAGAATCAACAGCCTCTTTGGAGTAGTGACGAATAATTATCACTTAATAAGTAAAAAAGATGCTCGTTTGTCGAGCCAGTTAATGCCACACCTCAAATTAATAATATTCTCATACAGAGGAAATAACAAAACAAATTAGATATTTATATTACACAAATGTTTCTATGCTCAAAACAACAAATTTAGAATATCAATAACAAAACCATTCTATGAAAAACAATCATGTTAGGAGAATTACAAATTATTTTAGTGAGTGTTCCCATACAATACAATGAGTATTAAATAAATGGTAAACAATAACCACATACCATGCCATCGTATCACGTCAAAATATTCAGCACTAGTCAGCAACTCCAATAGAAACTGCCACAGTTGTATTTGTCCATTGTAACCTGTTCGTGTTACAGAATATTGGCACATGTCATCCTCATTACAGTCCCGTAGGATCATCTGAAACGGAAACAAAATTATTTAATAACTATTACATAAATTATTTAATAACTGGTACGGGTGTTAGACAAGAATATTTCCACTATCCCTCAACCCAAGGTTTGTCATACAGGATAGGGCAGCAGCTTTTGTTGACCAATGTCATAGTAAGTTGTTTGACTAATGTGGGAACTATAGTTAAGACTTTTAGCAGAGGATTATGTTCAGCAGTGGACAATGTAGGCTGAGATGATGGTAACATTTAGTTTCAGATCTCTGTGGCCAGAAGCAGTAATTCACAGTATTGTGAAGAAATTACTAAGCTCCAGTGAAAAGGTTGTTGAAACTAATGATTAACTGGAGTAACCAGATTTAATATTTTGTGTATTAAGGCAGCAAGCTAATTGTGGTGATGTTTATCATCTTCACTACTGAAAAAATCTCATGGGCAAACTTATAAATTATGAATGTCTTGCCAGGCTTATTTATTCCTCGAATGAAGAAAAAATCTGATATTTCTACACTAAACTAACAACTCGCCTGCTTTGGTTTTTTCTTTATAGCTGATTGAGACATCTCCAACACATCCTTCACAATTTGTTCATCATTTTGAATTACAGCTGAAATTAAAAAATATTGCTAATACAAAAGAAGTTTACTATTTTTTATTATTTTTAAATATTTCAATCCTCAACAGAAACATTCTTTAATCTCAATTATAAATGCGGAGATAAAGTCATTTTGTTGGTTGGAATAATATATTAATAACAGTTTTTCAATGGAATCCCAATTCCCACGAAAATCATATACCGGCCTTTTGTCTCATAGTCTTTAAAGGCAAAGCTCACTAACCATAATTCATGGAATCTTTAGAGTATTATATTGAATATTAAAAATAATATATATCATTTTAATATCAATATTATCATGTACTGGTAATGCTAGTGCCTAAAGGCAATTCAGAAATTGTATATGTGACCATGTAAGGTTTGGGGAAACCTCAGAGTACAAACAGCGTAAAACTGATTTGTGTGAGAATTTTTCTGAGAGATTTGGGTAAAGCATTAGATATCTATTTACTGATAATTTGACAATGACAAAATAATTTAGTAATTAAAAATACTTACCAATAAATTTACATTTCCTTAGCAATTCAAAATGAGTCCAAAAGATATCTGCTGGATCTGATGGGACTTTTTCTCTGAAATTTTAATAAAAACTTCTTGTTAATTAAAATTAGTTTTGTGGTACGAATAAAAGATTAAAAAAATTTTGTTATCTACATTAGGCTAACATTCTTCTCCATGTGAGTTATTAAAGCCATGAAAACTTTTACTGGCGATAGACATTCTATGTAGGTACCACCATAGCCTTTATGTTTGCTGCCAAATAGAGGTATGCAAACATTACTGTTCTGATTTGAAGAATGGTGTAGCTAGTGAAATTAAATGTGCAGTAAGTCTTGATGTCTATTCTCAATGTTACATAATCGTGGGTGCAATGTAAAACAATGTATACTATATACACATTTTCATTTAAGTCTTTAGGATCTTATTTAAACACAAGAAGTATATCAGATTTTAGAACCTTTAATAAAATTGGTTATTCAAATAAAGTAAGTTAACATACTTGAAATCCACATTTGTTAGAGCACATAGTTCAGTACCACTTATATTCCAATCAGACAGCTTAATCCCTGTCAAATTGAACTGGCGGACGGCCCATTGAATCCACAGCTTCACATGTTGCACTGACCTTCAGTAATAATAATAAGTCATGTACAATTTTTAGAAAATGAAGAACAAATATAGATATCTTAAATAATGTATGAAGAATTGTAATTGCCTCCCTTTTTTTTTCATGAAAGAACTAGATGAACTTTCACTTGATGGTTGGTGATATGCTACTACTGTACTATAATCATATTTGTCCATAAAATTTGACAAATAGAGTAGTAAAGAAAATATGTATTCTGACAAACACTAACTTACTGAGGTAAAGAAACAAAATGCCTTGTTCCATAGTGATGAGTACAATGTGATACAGTGTATACAATGTTGACTAACACCACAATGCTATCAAACATATCAGTTACCACCAGATGAACATGTTACTCATCTCATCATTTCTTTACTAAAAAAAATGCACACAACATACCAATCCGCTGGGTCATCAGGTATATGTACTCTACTGTGGTCACTGCGAAATTGTGCATCAACTATCCATTTTACTGCAGCTGGATGAGTTTGTGTAGTAACCTCTCTATCCAATGATGATGGTATTTCTATATCACCGAGAGTCATTTCCTCTACTTTCATTTCATCTGGAATACAATTTTATGTAGTATTTTAGTACAAGTTACCTAACCATTTGCAGTGCCAAAGAAATAACAGAACTCGTTTTTAAATTATTAACCCATGTTCCACATTGATCTGATGTCCATTTGTTTAGTTTTAGTATATGTAGAAAAAACAACAAAATACTAACTGTTCACAACTGATACATTACACTCACTGCTTTAGGATAAAAAATATTAAATTTCTTTACCCCAGTAACACCCACAAACCTCACTATAAATTGTAACAGAATAGTGTACTACACTACTGTTCAAGGTGTGAATTAGAAACTTCTATAGTAACATCCAAATTGTTTGCCACAAAAAAAACTTGATGTCAGGATTTTTTTCTTAATAAAATATCATCTTTGAAAAAACTATGTAAATCACAGTAATAACTTTCAACAACCAAGAGTGTTAAAATCAGCAAAAATATAATTACACTCATCTGTCTGCTGAGGCAAATGGACCAACTCCTCATCCGGTTTAAGAACATCCAGTATATTGATCTTTTTCTCTGCTGGTTTTATCTGAACATTGACTTGTACTACTCCTTCTCCTCTTATACATTGTTCAACCAAAGTTTTATGGTTTTCAAGCTATAACATTCAAAAAATAATTATTATAACTTAATTACTGGACAACCTGTATTTATTTTAACTAATTTCATTATATTTAATGAATGTAAATAATTAATTTTATTTTAGTCTTAAGCATTAAAAAAGCTTCTGCTTAAATACTTTTTAATGTTTAAACTATTATCATATAGCTCACCATTTTAGCATCTTGTAACCAAAATGTGTAACCAGATAAGTCATCTCCAAGTCTTTGCTCCAACATAGAACGAAGTCGTGACAGCCTAGTTCTAATATCCATCAGTTGCACTATCACCTCGTCTACAAGAACATATTCATTGTATATTGATAATTATGTTAGTGTTATCCATCACTAGATTCCAGAGCAATTACTAGAGTAAACAATTGAAAAATGTAAACAGAACCAAACTCCAAGAAACATATTAGGTTAAATACCTGTAGACTCACTACTTTGCATGGTATCATCATCTTCAGGTGTGTCAGAGAAAACATTGAGAGGAGTAGGCAGGATCTCACTTCCTGATTGCATTAACCCTATGAAAATAATGACATGGACTCCATTAATAACATACAATAAGTCCTTCATATTCAACAACAACAGATTATTTAAAATATTATAGTAATTTCTTTCTTTGTCTGATGATATTACTAAATATATTCTATAAAATAAAATATTGTCTAAAAGAATAGTCTGAAAACTTTTTTGGAATATGGTCAAAATCATCCAAGACGTGAGTAAATATTAATGATTAGGAAACTCATCTAATTAAAAAGACATTTAATTAGACAAATTTCCTTATCATTAATTTCTTTATGCCTTAATGTTTTCCCAAAACGAAACAGGGCAGGCAGTTATCATTTTGGTTGGTCAGTCGCGAATCATAAGTCAAATCAACTTCTACTCGTAAACATATAAGTAATTTTAGCTTTCTTACTCTTTCAGTATTATCTGATAAATTCTTGTTACAATTAACTTTTATGTTTATTTGGTGTTAAAGTTATAAAAAAACTATTAGAAAAATACCTGTGTTGAATATGCACATAGAATAATTGTGATAAGATTAACTGCTATTTACTTTGAAATTAAAATGGATGGGAATCGATTTAGATCCAGGTTCTTCTTTCCAGATAATTTTCAGATAAACAAATTTAAAAGTAAAACAGGTAACCGTTTTACTTTTCATCATCATCATCATCATCTCAGCCTATTGCAGTTGCAGTTTTACTTTTAAATTTGTTTAATTTGTTTATTTTATAGGTACATAAATTACACATTATGAGTAACAATATCAAATGAACACATTTAAATACCCAATCTGTGCATTTAATTATGCCTAGTCATTATTATGTATCAAAAAAGAAAGAAATAGCTTTTAATGAATAGGGGACTCCACATTTTAAACAAAAAGTGTAACAAAGAATAGTACCCTAATGACAGGTATTATTAATGCTTATAAATTATAGCAAAATTCCCAATTACTGGAATACTAAATATGTAAACAACAAGATATATAAGTATAATTAAATTATTAATAATTTTGATCTGCGTAATCATTTTAAAATTAATCTGGACATCAAACTTTTAACAACTTTTATTAAAATAATTATCTATATAATTTTATGATTAAAAAATTTGCTGATACCGACACTATGTTGCTACTCACCTAGGTCGGACTCTGTCACGTACTGAGGTATAATGGACAGAGGATCATGAGATTCTGGATCTTCAGATTCATCTCCAAAAGTTGGTTCGCAACTTTCCATCTTAATTGTACTAACATTCAACAAATCGTTAATATCAGACACTTCCATCGTAAACACTTTTCACAAGACCGTTAGATTCTTATTATCGATAAAACACGGTAAACACTAAGCCTTGATCAAAGTTTTCTCAAAAAACCATAAAATATTTATATTTGAAAAATAAAAGGAAAAGGAAATTGGTTACAGTTCCTCTTCCGCGTGCGCCAATGTCATAGACACAAGGTGATTAACAAATTAATACAGATTATATTCGATTCTTTTCTAATTATTTAAGGCGCTGTTTCTATTGGCACAAAAAGTAAATTTATTTATCGATTTCTTTTATTAATTATTAGTTACGAAATCATAAAATCCCAAAACAAAAAAATTAATTGTGTGTAAGCGTGATCACTTTTTGAGCAGGAATTTTTTTTTATAAAAACCTTTATTTGGGTTTGATAATGTAATATTAAAACAATAGTATATATTTTAAATAATGTAAGCACTAGACTTGACTTAAAATCAATTTAATAATGATGTGGTTTGCAGTAGATACTAACTTAATGACTGCTTATTCCCTTTTTTCTTAAAAATACTAGAGGTTGTATTTAAGAGTAAACTGGAGGACCGGTACCAGCGGGTTATTCCACTGGTTTGCAATTTGTAGTTACCTTATATTATCCTTTACCATTATAAGTTATTGTCTTCACATGGTTCAGAATACTACATAGATATGTTATTATAGACATAATAATGTAGTAGCTTTAATTGATTTCAGTATGGGTTCTAAGTAAATTTAAATTATTGTTTTGTAAATTAGTCTCGGAGCTGCTGTATTTCGAAATACAAGTAGTGTATGGTCCGTACAGGTCACGCTCTCACTTTCGAAAATAACAAAAATTGTCCTAGTTATAATAACACAAATGTTACTCATTTTCAAAAAAAAATTGGTGCTAATACAAACCTACTACACGAAAATGTAACTAAGATGTACCTATATTTTTTTTATTTTAGTTATGGGTCAATGCTTGATCACGATCCCACCTGGTGTTAAGTGGTAATATGATCTATGATAGTAAAGCGCATTGACCTAATAAGTGCCAATTACTCTTTTCTTGAAGACGCCCACAGCGTAATTGGAGGGGAACACTGAAGCCGGCAAGTTGTTCCAGTTCTTTGCTGTTCTTATTAGAAACGAGGAGCCAAACCTCTTTGTGCGTATACTGGGGATGTCCACGACATAAGGACGGAGTCTCGCCGTGCGCCTTTTCGTCTGATGATGAATTGCGTCATGCAATTCCTATTGATATACTATATACTCCCCGAAATGAATCCTATAAAACACCGCGAGACAAGCCACTCGGCGCCTGTGATCAAGACTGTCCAATCTAGCTAAGACAAGTTCTTGATTACCATCGCCTCTCCACCGAGTTTAGTGCTGCAAGATGAGTTTTCGCAGCACCTGCCCAGATATGGCAGCAATACTTCACACTCGATCGGGTCTGTGCTTTATACAGAAATTTCTGTATGAAACATAGGTCCTATATGTACCTATAAAAAAACAATAATACATCAACATCTTTTAACGTTTATTGACTAAAGTTTTACATTAACATGAAAATAAAATAGTTTATAAGTAAATCAATGGTTGAGATTAATAGTTATAACTAATAGTGATGAATATGTTTTATTTTGTTATGATTAGTAATATGAATAAAAGGTTATGCGTTTCATACCTTTTGTTCTATAAATATCTAGATGGGGTGAAACTGTAAATCATAATTTTCACAAAATTTTGAAGGAATTAATGTAAAACGCTTTTTTTGCTGCACTGCTAAAAATATTTAGAATTAATAGTCTCCGGAAAATTTGTGACGGCGTTATTGCTTAAGAATTTATTACTTTTAACTTCTGCTTTTGCTTTCTGATTGTCAGACTTTAAATGTTTAGAAATAAAAAAGTAAAAAAAAATATTTATTACACATTAAGCTATTTTAAAATTAACCTAATCAACTATAACGTTATTTGTCTATTATCCCTTTCTCGTTCTTACTGTTTCTTAATAAAAGGGTCAGGCACTGGATCATCAACATTCTCAAAAGGATAATACGGATGCGTCTGCCAAAATGACGGTAAGGTGTATCTAACATTATTATTGAATTTATTTATTTGTACTATCTCATGCGGCTCTAGTTTAAAATCGAAAATGTCAATATTTTCCTTCAAACGTTTCAAATTAATAGACTTTGGTACGGGAACAACGTTTCTGTCGACCTGAAAAGTAAATAAATAAATTATACTTAAAAATAGCAACAATTCAGTTCCACACTTAATGGCACATTGAATAGAAAACTTGGCGAATCTAAAAATAAATGTTTTTAACGATTTTTTTACATTATAACAAAAATGTTTATTTAACAATTAAAGGTCTAAATTATGATTTCAAATAATTTGTTTATTAGATCGTATTATATATACCGACCGATATTAATATCTTTTCTACTGTAAGAATACCTTTTTTTAAAGAATATTTTAAGTTTTAATAAACTACACTTTATTATTGTTAGCAATGATTACGTTTTTAACACACAGATTCTAAGTATTTCTTATAAAATTATAGTATTTCTTACCAGCCATCTTAAGACCACTTGAGGCGTAGTTTTGTTATATTTTTTCGCTATTTCAACAAGTGTAGGATCATCGATTTTAGGTCCATGAAAACGCATGCCATTTCTCATAACTAGGGAGCCAAAAGGACTGTACCCCAAGACTACAATGCCTTCCGACTTAGCATATTCTATAAGCTCAGTTTGTATTATTTGAGGATGTACCTGGAAGAACCGATGTTGATATTATAGACTACCTATACAAAAACTAATCCGAAAATTCCATGAACATAAATCAATATACAGAACGTTTCGTTTTCCTATTTCAACTTCCTTTTTTTTAGTAATAAAGGTGTGTATAATATTAAGTTCCTTTTTAATCTCAATGTTAGACCATTGACCTTAATTCCATATTGTGTCCAAGTGAATATGTAGTAGATGATAAGCATGCACACCCAGAATACGGCCGATATGTTAACAGTCGCAATAAAGCAGTGCGATATAGCGGCAAATTTATACGAGTCTTCTGCGTCAACTAATTACATTCACAAATCATTTATTAATAAAAATTAAGTTTTGTTACCTCAATTTGAATGGCATCGGGTTTAATACTGCCTTCTTCAATAACCCTTTTCAATTGAGTCGAGTTAAAGTTTGAAACTCCAATTGACTTAACAAGACCTAATTTTAAGACATCTTCCATTCCCCTCCAAGTTTCCATAAAGTCAACATGGGAAAAAGAGTAATCTTCCTAGAAAAAATTTAAGAAAATTTTGGTTCCTATAGTTCAATTATTTTTATTAGAAATAAACTGGATATTATAATATAAAAAATTAGGACTTATAAAACTAAAAACTTATAAGACTTTCTAATAAATAGTAATTTAAAAGGAAAGTTAAAAACAAAGTAATTAAATAAACCAGTTTCCGTTTCAATTCTCAGTGATACATACTACATCTATACATATATAAATATATATGTAATAAATATGTACGATATCGAATCATGTATGTACGATATAATGTTTTAATTTTGAATATTTTGTAGTACTTACATTTAAAGCTATTGGCCAATGTATTAAATATAAATCGAGGTAAGTCAAACCCATTTTACCCAAGGCTTGCATCAAAGCTAAAGGTACTTGTTCCCTTCTATGGTGCGTGTTCCATAGCTAAAACAATCAATGGTAGATTTTTCATTGTTTTTTTTAAAACATCACATAATTTTTTTTTCCATTGGTCATATTGTTTTGTATTCACCTTTGTGGTCACAAACATATCGTCTCTTTTGATGACACCTTCGCTGATCTTTATCCGAATGCCTTCTCCGATCTCCTCTTCCGTGTCATAAATATGGGCGGTGTCGATGTGCCTATACCCAATGTCAATTGCATGCATAATAACGTCTCGTAATTGTTTATTTTCAGATTTTAAAACACCATTCTGGAAAGTATGGCAAATGTTTTTAGGATTCGGCTGATATAAGGCCTTGCACAATAAAATTCTGCAGGCAGAACAGCAACACTGTGACTCCGTAGTCAATATTTGAAAGACAGCATATTTTAGCTAGAAAGATCCACGGCCTACGGCCTTATAGTCATTTCAAACCATACATAGATATATTATCAGCTTAAAGAACAAAATACCTACTTAGCCCCTTTTATTCCATTTTTTAATTTAGAACCTTGTTACTTTATATATTGTCATTGGCATTACCATTATAATAACGAACAAAATTTTAAACAAAGGCAAAATAAAATTGCAATTAAATTATTCTAATATTTTTATATTTATCCATAAATGTCATAAGATCAGCATGATTTTTAGATTTTAATAATGTAAAATAAAAATTAATACCAACCTGATTAAATCCCAAGTAGGTGCCCAATGCAATTGCAGGCACCGTTTCTCCGTTGTTCATTTTCAATTTTGGTATTTCACTGGAGTAGGTACTAGGTAGAACCATCTAAAATTAAGCGACAAACATGTTACATCATATAAACACAATAATTATACTTCATACTGTTTAATTTGTGAATCATTTTGAAAACTGATTATGTTATTGTAAACAAACTGTTTGCGATAACTTTACCGTGATTCTTATAAAATATAAATTTGCTGTTATTTCAATTAGTTTCACTCTCAATTAGACAATGATAATAAATATATTAATAATTTACGAGATATCTATGCCAGCAAGCAGAAAAGTATTCCGAAAATGATATATACTAAACGTTATCTTTTTTAGTAAATATTTTGCTAACGCTCACGATCTTTAAACGTCTCTACTAGATATTTATGATAAAGGTACTAACTTATAACAATCATATTTACTCTTGTTTTAAAGTGTCTAAGTCATACTTTTACAAAAAAGTTATCAATCTATCATTAAAATTAATAATGATATTCCATTTCTTTAATATATGGTTTTAAAGAACGATTTTGTTGTGATTGCAATGAAACACGTAGCTCGTTGACAACAACTGATTTATTTTTACTCTACCGACATCACACACTCACACATAAAATATTATATAATTTAAAACATTACAATTACAAATACAAATTACAACTTAAAATAGTAATAACACACAAGTAAATATTAAATAATTACGGAAAGCAGAACGCTGTCGCTAAATAAATAACAAAGGCACTATAAGTGTTGTTTATGTGTATGTTTCAAGAAATTCCGGAGATTGTATTTTAATATTCTGGCTAATAATATGATTTGTATTATCTTATGAACGAAAACGCTATTTTAGACTCCTGAAATAGCTTCGTGGAGAACTAAATGTTTGGAATTATTTATTTATTAAAGTCTATACTATAAAGTAGATTCTTCACCGTCATTATTTCGGCATTATTAGTTTCTAATTTAATATTAATTTTATTCATTACGCTAATACATTATATAAACATTCTAAAACAGCGCATCTTGTGCATATTACTATTGTCAAAACCGCGACGCGTTTTTCGTACTCCAAGTACGGAATTAGGTTAAGGTACAGTTTATATATATAAGTATCTAAAAATGAGATGATAAACATCTCCCCCTTTTTTCTTCCCACCTCTTCCTCCTCTCCCAAATCCTCTTCCCTCGTCTCTCTCCTCTCCCCTATAT
>DWLS01005261.1:0-12901 GCA_018246255.1 Pachliopta kotzebuea | reverse complement strand
CAGCACTAGAGGCATCACAAGCGCGTTGCCGACCCTGGAGGAACCTTATCAACCCTTTTAAAAGAACTCCATTCTGTTATATATAAGCTGCGGTGGTACGTACTTAGACGGTCCCCGGCAACAGAGACTTACCAACCTTATGTTAAAAAAACATAACTATAGGGACATAATCATTATAAATAAAAACAAAATGTAAAGATGTATTTTTGGTCTGAGGGGCGATGCCTGAAAGAGGATAAAAATAAACATGGTAAAAGAGTGAAAGATGAAAAAATTGTGTGGTATGAAATTAGAAAAAGTAGAGAAAGGAAACAGAAACAAAGAAAACTAGGCCTCGTAAACAAAACGCGAAGAGGGGATGTATAAAAAAAACTATAGGATCTAATAATCGGTTGATAATAATTTAGTAAAATTACGATTTATAAGGAAATCTTTAAAAAAATCTAAGCTTTTTATATAGTATGTTAATCTAAAAGAGCCACAGCGGATATCTTATCACGCCCACCCCAATGCGTCAGTAAGGGGATGTTATTGGATTGAAGTGCGATGCCGCCCGGCGGACGGCTAGAGCCGCCATGATCCCGTCACGGCATCTCATCGGCCCCGTTTACCATGCCGGAACAACGGGATAAGCCGGCTCGAATATAAACGAAGCCATGAGTAATCGGCGATGAGCCATCTCATATCGGCTGTGAGGTAATTTGGATGTATCAACATATATGTGAGATTGTAGGTCGCTGTTGCTGAAGCTCGGAGCGGACAAGTACGAATTGGTCTAGTAATTTGTCGCAGCATACTGTTTATGCTGGAGAAGATAACAGCTCTAACGGGATGTGCTTAGCAGTGCAGGGAGGCACCGATGAGCTCCGTAGTCCATCCCGGGGCCTTCAGCAATGCATTGAGGGTGACTATCAAAGGGGTTTTAGTGGGTATAAATCCCACATAACCCTGACTTCCCTGCAGAAGCAGAGTATCTTTTAAAGATTTCCCCCGCGACAAAGTTTCTGCTGCCAGAGATGGTCTTGGTACCACATCAGCTCTTACTGCTCTTAATACAGTGTTACAGATTGAAAGGAGTTTTAAACTAGTGATATTACTGGGGTAACGAGACTTAAAACTTTATGTCTCAAGGCGATGAACGCACTGTGGTGCTGTGTATACTATCTCAACCAGCGTCATGTTATGGGCAAGTCATTTACCATCAGGAGAATAAGCTTTTGTCGTCGATTATTAAGAAAAAACGTTGCAAAAATTTTGAGATAGATATAATACTAAGTACAACAAAAGTATACATAGCAACTTAAACGAATTTATTAAGAATACATTAGGCCCATTAAGTTAAAAGAGGAAGATGTAAGAGGAACATTTTAAAAATAGCAAATTTAGCGAGGAAATATGGTATAATCAGGTCACGAGAACACGCTGAAGTCTCATGAATACAATCCTGGTCCTTTTAATACTTGATATCCCCCGGGTTCCGTTTCGTTAGCCGCCGGTACAAATATGCTGACATTTCCTCTCTACTTGAGTGAAGTTTGAATCTTTAACATTTCAATGTATTAGTATTCTGCCCACTAAACTTCACTTTAAAGAAGTCACTTCATAATGATGATTTTTTTATACCACGAGACGAGGAAGGCGTTAATCAGATGGTAAATGATACGTTTGCCCATAATAACATAGCGCTAGTTAAGAAAAGCCATAAGATATAAGGTATTGTCCTGTTACGCCAGTAATTTCGATAACATACTAAGTCGTATTTCCACAATATTGAGGATCGCGCCCCATCTTCATCAAGTACGCTAGGGAAATTTTTGAGAAAGTAATTAAAATGAATAAAACCGCAAACGAATAAGGCGGATAAGAAAGCAAAAGTGATAGAGAACAAATTGTAAAAGATATTATAATGGAAGTGAGTAAGAAATGAAAATTGAAAATTGTAAATGATAAATAAATTAAACTAGGAAAAGACGCTAATAAGAAAAATATAAAGAGAGAAAAATGTAAAGAAAGATATATATAAAATAAAATTGTATAATTGTAAAGACGAAGCGACTGTTGGAATTAGAGGCGATGCATGGGAAAGAATAGGAATGAAAGGATAGAATTTGGAAAAGTAGCAATAAATAAAGATGGAAGATAATAAATAAAGTAACCCCCAAAGTTCCTGACCCACAACACGCAGAGGAACGGTAAAAAAAAATATATTGAGGATAGTGATCATCATATGTAGTGGAACCACACGTCGACTTCCTTGTCAGTTATAATGGAGTGGTGTTGCCATTGCCTTCTCCATTCCACATACTAATTCGGCCATGATCATCACATAGATATGTATGTTTCCTCACGATGTTCTCCTTCACCTTCAGAGCTCGTGATATTAGTTGGTGTTATACTAACTGCATATAAATTGAACAATTCATTGGTGCAGGCTGGATTCGAACAAGGTACCCTCGGAGTTGAAGGCCGGCGTTTAAACTATTATGCTATCACGGCACACTAGCATACAATTCCCTTCAAACCGGAACACAATAATGTTTGTACATTACTGTTTATCGGCTGTAATAGGACTTGGGTGGTAATTACCTAGACAGTCTTCAGAATGAGACCTATCACCAGTGTAATGGTACAATGTATTATATTGCATTTTAGATGGTTAATTATATTATATAAAAAAGTGATCAAAATTGTTTTAACAGTTTGAAATAGATTCAATGATAAATGAGGATGAATCGATAAATATTTAACCCCAAAGGAAGGACCTTAGTGTTCCTCCAAAATACTCCGGTTTTCATATAGTGGCAGATTTATAAAGTTTCTATTTAGTATATAGTCCGGAATCAAATCAAGTGGAAATAGAATATAAGGGAACATACAAATTTTTGATAAGTGGTTAAAATATATGTTGTATGTGTAGCGGGAGTGGGATTCTTGATATTTGTACCCAGTGGAGGTGCGCGTTCGTTTAGCGTACAAACAACGAGGAGTCATGCCGCGACTGAACAAACGCTACTCCCCTTTGCTCCTGTATTCAAAACGGAAGTCTTTAAGCATT
Source organism: Pachliopta kotzebuea (assembly GCA_018246255.1). Classification (NCBI taxonomy): domain Eukaryota; kingdom Metazoa; phylum Arthropoda; class Insecta; order Lepidoptera; family Papilionidae; genus Pachliopta; species Pachliopta kotzebuea. The sequence goes on along the minus strand of DWLS01005261.1, from coordinate 9,846 downwards.
ATGAATATGGTAATTTAATCTCATATAAATCCTCCCTCGATAATTTACATTAAATAAGATATTGTTTTCAGTTTGTGTATTATATGTAAGGCGTAAACAGACCACAAATTTATTATGATACTATTAGTAGATCTCTATTAAAGGAGTACCTCTAGGTAGGTACCACCGCAGCTCCTATTGCAGCCGACAAAGTACTGTGCAAACATTACCGTAATCCGGTTTGAAGGGTGCTGTATGCAAGTGAAATTACTGAGGTGACGAGACTTGACACCATATGTCTTAAATATCATCTTGACAAGCGCATCACTTACCCTTGTGAATGTGTTGTCTAGACAATATATTTATATACCATGCATAAATATTAGAGCACATATAGCCTTACACTACATGTATTCATCACATTTGTATACACCAATTCATCATCATCATCATTATCATCAGCCGATAAACGCCCGCTGCTGTATCTAGGCTTCCTCCAAAGTATTTTATGTAACTTTATATAATATAGTTAGACTATTAATATCTTTACTTTCTTGGCGTGCGTCTGTGCAGAACAGGATCTCGCTATGCCAACTTAATGGTTGATATATGCTATATATATATAGCAATGGTAACAACGTTTTCAATTTATTAGTTTCATATTATTTTTTTAGTTATAAATGCAACAGGCAACTGATAGTATATTATAAATCGTTACTGCATCTTTATTATGTTGATTATTCTGTCCTATGGTAGAATAGGAGAGAATGCTTCTTGGCTTAAATCCGCCTTTTTGTATATTGTTTTTGTATGAAAATAAAGTTTTCAAATAAAATAAATAAATATTACGTTTCCGCAGTTTACGAGATACAGAAAATAAAACAATTTATATGCAATCGTTTGTATTGTACCGATTTCGATAATGCGGAGCGTCCAGGGGTTGGTTCCTACGTAACAAGCCTGAATTACAGGCGGGTGCTGCGCCCGCATAATGATTGTGGATGTAGTGCAGGGGTGAGAGGGGGTGAGGGGTGGTGAGGGGGTGTAGTACTACGCAGCCGGACGGCGAATATCGCATTGCGGTCACCAGCTAATGTTTCGATACGAGTGCGCTATCGATTACGGCACTTTGCTTAAACAGCTTTAACTGCTCACCACCAGCTGAGTACGGAAATTAGGTTAAGGTACAGTTTACACATATAAATATCTATTGATTATCTCCCTCCATTTTTTCTCCCACTTATATCTCTGTCCTTTCTCTTCGTTCCTACCTTAAAGCTTTTTCCCTCAGCTTTTTTTTTTTATTAGTTACGGGTTAATGCTCGATCACGATCCCACCTGGTGTTAAGTGATGATGTGGTCTATGATGGTAAAGCGCATTAACCTAGGAAATGCCTATTCACTCTTTTCTTGAAGACGCCTACATCTAATTTCGACGGGAACACTGACGCAGGCAAGGCTTTCTCCTCTCCCTTATAATTTTATTTTTATTAAGATTGTTCAGCTTGAGGAATCCGAATCTGCATGCTATGGGACCGATAAAGCTTTCACGGCCATAATAGTGACCAAAGGCATTTACATCACCGAAAAAAATACAACCAGCTCCTGTGTCTCCATTTCTGTGAACACTGAAGCCTGACGGTTACTTTTAACTTCTGAATAACGGCCGCAATGCCGTGACTGTCTAACGACCGTCAGTATATTCCTTTTATTAACAAATCCTTGGCAGCCATCCAATTTAATCACAATGAAGCCGTAAGGCCTGAAATACAGCATTTAACTACCAGTGCTTATTCCGTAATGACCTTCGCTGGTGTATGACAGCTTATCCAATAACAAGCCGGTGCAATAAAGCTAAAAAAGCAATAGACAGTTAAAAGTTACAAGTGAGCGTAAATTAAATATGGATCTAACGCACGGTTGAAATATTTTCATCGCCATAGTTTGGATGAAACATATTTCTAAACAAGAAAAATGTTTTAACCTACAACATTAATTAAATTTGTCTTTGTTTAAATAAAACCAGTTAATCTAATTGTTTTTAAACTTTATAATCCGTAATTAACACTTCCTTTAAAGGCTTAATTAAACAACTATGAAGTTACTGGAAAATGATAAATAAACTAACAAAACTGGTGGTAAGTTTCTATCACCACTGCAGAGCCTATTTCGCCGCTGAACAGTACTGTATGAATATTACTGTGTTCCGGTTTGAAGGGTGTTGTAAGCTAATAAAATTACCGGGGTAACGAAACTTAACACACCTCAAAAGGCTACGAGCGCGATGTGGTGCTGTGTATACCATCTTACTAGCGCTGTGTTGTTATGGACAACCTTACAGGCGAACGTTTCGCTTGTCTCTTGGCCTCATTGACAAAATTGGATATTTTTTAATTTTAAAAAATCCTTCTCTGTACTCAAAGTTAAGTGAAACTTTAAAATCGCATTTATATCATACAGCTTGTAGCGACAAAATTGTTCATATTGTGAAATAAATTTTCCGAAAGAAAACTAATTTCGAATTGTTGAAACTTTCAAGCAATTTAACTCGAACATTACGCAATTTTACTTAGAAGCAGGGAAACCGTCGTCGGCGGGCAGCGCGCCAGCTAATACCAGCTAATACCAGCTCCACGCTAACCCTGGCGAGGACAACGAGGTGACGTGGGAAGTGATAACTTAATAAGCAAATTCATTTATTACGAGCTGTTTGCTACACAAAATTGGCTTAACAATTTATATATCAATCATCAGCTGATAGACATCCACTACCGGATATATTGATGGAATTTAAGCCGTTACCTATCACGCTGGTCAACTCAGGTGGGTGGATAGCCAGAGCCTCGTATATTGATTAGCATGGTGCACCACGAGCAGGTGAGGTTGGTCTGGGACCCCTTTAACAGTTTACTTCTAAGAAAAATATTTCATCATGATCTACCTTCATCTTAACACTAAACCTGCTAATACTTCATATATACCTAAATCCTACTATGAGAGGTGAAATGACTGCTTCAATAGAGAAAAAATATATATTTATTTTAAAATACAAACAGAATTTAATTAATTAGGTAGTAAACCAAATATTTTACTAAAAATAAAATAAAGAGATTTAAAGGGTCCCACACAATTTACGGGACCCAAGCCAGCCTCACCTGTGGTGCATCCTGCTAATCAACAAACGAGGCTCTGGCTCCCCACCACCCCGCATTGGACAAGCATGGTGGTGGACGGCCTAAATTCCCCCATTTGAGTCATGATAGCCTAGTGGTTTGAACGCTGGCCTACCACGCCGAGGGCATCGGGTCCAAATCTGGCTTGCACCAATGAATTTTTCAATTTATGTGCAGTTAGTATAGTAACTAATATCACGTGCTTTAAAACATGTATCAAATCGTGTGGATATGAACCACAAAAATATATCCATTTATGCGAGAGGTCCATGTCAGTAATGGACTAAAAACCCGCTGTCTGCTTTTTTCCTATACATACAGTAACTATTTATACGAGAAGTTCTAAACAAAATATCAAAAACGCCTACTTGTCCGCAAATAGTAGGTTTCGAAAAAACACAATGAAAACAAATTAAGCGACATGTACAATACATAGAGCGAAATTTTGCAAGAAATAAAAATAATTTAACAACAATAAAAAAGAAGCGGAACAAAAACAATGGATTTAACAATTAAGACGACGATTGTTTTTTTCGACTCCATTAACCTGCAAACGCAGAGTCTGAAGGACTTCTTTGTTACACTGCGAGGATATCGCCGGGAGTTGATTAAATAAGCGGACACAAAATGAGTCCGAGTGGATAAATTAATTAATTAATAAAAAGCGATCTTAATATTTATCCACTGCAGCATTATATACATAAACCTGCGTCTTTAGTACCATCACCACCGTAATCAGCTTGTAAACTCACTGTTGGTAGATCTCTCTTGCCAGAGACCGGCTAAGTTGTACCGCCGCAGCTCCTATCTCTATTGCCAAATATTATTATACAAACACTCCTGTGTACCGGTTTGAATAGTGCTATCATCATCAACAGCCTGCGGCAGTCCACTGCTGGGCATAGGCCTCTCCCAAGGAACGCCATTTAGATCTTCGGCTACAAGCATCCAATTGCTGCCATAATATAAGTAATATAATAAGTAGTGCTATAGGCTAGCCAAAACGTAGCTGTTTATATGATCTTAATCACCGTCACGTTGCTATGAGCAAGAGTATCACTTACCATCAGGTGAACGCCTTGCCCGTCTCGACGAATAAAAACAGCTAACATTACTCCATTTGGAGATCACAATGATAATTCTAAATTGGTATAAGAATAACTTTTCTTGTTTTTTCGTTATTCATTATGGTGTTCTATAAACATCCTAGGACCTAATGTTCATTGTCAGTTGAATCTCTTATTAATTGTCTAGAATCTCGTATTATTTATACTCATCGCTTTGTCTTACAAAACAGTTACTTACTATATTGGAGTCACGAAGTCAACCTTTAATTATCATCATCAGCCGATAAACGCCCATTGCTGGACATAGGCTTCCCCGAAAGATTTCCACTCCCATCGTTCCTCCGGTGTCTACGTCATAGCTTTTAATATTAGTAGGTAATATATTGTAATGATTATGATATATCACTTATCATCAAGTGAATTGTGATTATGATTGAGGATTAGGTTAAATTGGAATCAGTTGAGTACTGCATGAACTAAATTCTGCGAAAATTACCAATAAGGTTTGTGTAAATTTTTTCTTAAAGCCAACATTTGTTTTTGGGTCAATTTGCAAAGATTTTGTGTTTGTATTGATTTAGAATTCAATGATAAAATTTTATATACGTCTATGTTTATCAGTTCACCATTAAAGTCTGTAAACTGATAATGATAATCAACTGTAAATGTGAATACATGTTCACAATTTTTGCTGAGTAGTGAAATAGCGAATTGTTAGCAATTCATATCGATACAATTAAACTTCGCGGTATGGTGGGCGATTAATGATTGAACAAGAATATTTAAATAGTAATTTATGATAATGTTGACGATACGATTGCTGTAGATGTGAAATCTCACCAAATGCAATATCCATTCGCACGGGGAACAGACAATGGGAGCTTCCCGCTGCACAAACAGGGGCTTACGTTGTGTACCGGCAGGGTATTCATAGCATTCACCGCGGGACATTCTGAACATTCCGATCGATCCCGCTTGCCTCTGCTTATGACTGCAATTGAAATATAGCCCCGGTAGTCCATTGTGTAGAGACGATCATTATTTGATTGTTTTAAACCAACATGCACAGAGTTAATAAAATTATTTTAAGTGAAATTGCGTAACAAACCCGGTATTACTAAATTTCTATTCATCATAACCAGTATAGTGGTGTCCCTTGAGAGAGGTTTATATCCAGCATTCCAAAATCGACTGAGGTTAAAACAGCCTGGTCCAATAAATTGATATTATAACGGCGAACGTAATCTAAAAATTTTCAGTATTAGAAGCTGGAAGTAAAAAACCCCAAAGCAGAACTCTCAGGACACTATTTTTCGACCTACAATACAAAACCTACTAGGAAATCTAAACAAGAGCTTACGTACGTCGTTAATACAAATAATTTTGGGTTACATCTAGCAATAGTGCTTAATTATCTACAAGTCTTCGATAACACATGACATCGCAGTTAAAAAGACAAGAAACACCTCATCATTCATAAATTTTTGGGACACCTGAAAATAAAAGTTGTTTTAAATGAACGTTAAAAAAATCGATGTTTCCTCAGTCATACTGTGCCATTTTATTTTCCGCAAAACCCAGCCCGTGAAAATCGTATTCCGGGGACACGAGTTTAACAATGTAGATATACAATTGGAATGGAGGGGCCGAGCGGGCTCACTCCTGCGGCATCGGGTAGATTCGATATGCAAATAGTAAGTTGGTCCACGTCGCCTTACAGTTCCCCTCACTCCCGGCGGTATACTTCCGTTCAGTGCGAAAATGTTGTCACAAAAATTTTCGACTACCGTTTTATTTACAATAAAAACTTTTCAAACTGCAGCTGCAGTAAAAACTTGCTTAAAACTTTTTTTTTTGATGTCGATAATAATATTTAGCATTCAATTTGTTTGCGCGCGTTTTGGCTATGGACGCATTTTTTGGTTATTATTAATTTTGTATGTGGCAATATTTCCTTTGAGTCGCAACTCCTGCCCCATTCTCATCCCGCACATTATCTATACAGAGTTCGCGCGAAACCGTCGAGGAGCGTAGCCGAACTACCTTATCATCTTAGATACAAAAGTGAATTGTTGCTGTCTTCAACCACTTCGAGTCTGCGTAAGGACTGCAAGGTACTGTGCATCCCTCCTTAGCGCAGAACTGCATTTTCGCCTTTTTTGTCCGCAATCTGCGTCCTCCCTACGATCGACCCAATCGCAACTTTGCTTACATTTTAAAGTCCTTCGATCCGCGTAAACACAATTTATATTAAGAATGGTGCGAATGATCTACAGGAATTGAAAGAAATTCTAAACAGTCCCAATGTCGAAGAAACTAAACGATCCAACAGCGAGATCTCTGGATTGATTCTGATACATTACTTCAAAGGCTAGCTAGCTACCACCCTCATTATTTGATACTATAACAGAATTGCTGTTGTGGCTATCGATATGTCAGTATCATAGTATTATAGATCTGAGCTCCCACCAGCTACGTAGGTGAGGCCGAGGTCTTTATCTCATCTATTTTCCATTTTCTTTATTTTCTATTTCATATTTATTTTTATGTAAATTCACATAATAATTTTTCGTATCTTCTTTTCTTTACATTTCCATTTTTCTCTCATCACTTCTATAACTTCAGTCAACATTTTACAATATCTCATTTACTATTTTTGCCGAATAACTTCTGTTTTATTTCTCTTATAAACAACATTAACTATATTCCTCCTTATTTTGTTTTACCTGGTATGTTTATAAATATACAGTAATTCTTCTGTCATTATTTACTGAATATTACCCAGATTCAGTTTTTCTTTTTCAAATCACCCAGCAGTATTATAGCATCTTTGCAAAGCTTCAATGTGTAAAATATGTTAATAATATCAAGAGAGTGTTATAGGTAGAATCTAAAGTGAGAACTGGACTAATCGGTGAAGAAGGAGCAGGTGTACCGGGGGACAGGAACATTAAGGTGCGGCGTACAAATTAAAGCTCGCTTAAACTCCGAAGTAAGGACGGTTGCTCGTAAAAACACTACGTGGCCCGCCCCTACAATTATAAGCACCTTAATTGTGAACAATAGCCCCGCTGAAATTCTGAATGCTGTTTGCTTGGCCGATTTATTGGTGCTCTTTTCAGGTCGGTTCCTGTTTCATTCCCAACGATGTAATTTCACCGTTTCATTTGGAATAAGTACTACTTAATCACTAATTGAAATTTTTGTATTGTATATTAAAAGTTAATGTTTTCTTTTTTTAGTAATATTGGTTAATTTATAACACTCATTATAGGGAGTCCCCGAGAACATTACGATAATTAAAAATCGAAGAGAATTTGATTAAAAATTTCAACATGAAGTTAACTTTTTTTTTATGGTATCAAATCATTAACTTTAAATTAGAAAAAATAAATAAAATTATAAACAGACCTCTCGTTGTTCCCTATAGTTGGTGGAGTCTTCTTTCAATGAGAAAGTCTTTGGACTAGTCACTAGGGTATAGTACGTATAGGTCAATGTCACATATCTGCAAAAGCTGTCTAAAAAACACGATTTAAGAAAATATAAAAAAATCAAATGGTTATTGTAAAGCAGATTTTTTTTTAATATTTCCGCTGTTCAAAAATCCAAAAAGAGTTATTCGTGTGCGAAATAATCGTGATTCATTCGTAATTGCAATGCAGAAGGAAGAGAAATCTTTTGCGCCGCTGCGAAATGCATTACATTATTCAAAGCGGAGGAGCGGACGCGGACGCCCATCTTCTCGCTTCACTAAATGCCGACCAGATGCAATCTTGCAGCAACAAGTATCCAACGTTCCAACCAGAACGTTCCAAACTGAACTCTATATTCAGACACAATAGTTAATTTTTATAAAATCCTAGTTTAGTGTAACTCCGAAATATTAAAAAAAATCGTGATAGTTACGGAATTTTGCAATATTTTTTATGAGCGCTTTATTGCGGCCGTGGTACGGGGAGCTTAAGACGACAAATTTCCTGTCGTCACAGCAATCACCGAACACCTCAATATTTACTATACGTATACAATACATTGTCTTTTATATATATTCTTTCTTTTATGTGATATATTGTCACCACCGTTTTGTTTTGACGAATATTTATAATCCCCAAATAACTCCAATTTATAATCATTATCATTATCAGCCGATAAATGTCCAAAGCTAAACAAGGGCATCTTCCAAAGATCTCCACTTTAATCGACCTTGTGCTGTGTCTGCATCCAGCGGTTTCAGGTGATTCTCATCAGACTGTCAATCCGCCTTCAGAGGGTCATCCAGCACTGTGTTTACCAACACGTGGCCGTTATTTTAAAATCTTACTCCCTCATCAGCCGTCAGCCTTTTGAGCTACGTGCCCTGTCCATTGAGACTAAAGTCTAGCAATAAATAGGGCTGTATCGGTGATCTTTGTTCTACGGATCTAATGACGCCTGTTACAAAATTATATTAAAAGAAATCTCAAAATTTCGCAGGTAATAAAACCGGAAAATTGCTACTTTGTGTTACTATTTTTATCATTATTACAATATACCCTAGCTAATTTATAATTAATGATGATAGTTAAATATACCAACGAACTAAGCTATAAGGAAGAAGGTAATACGAAGTCTTATCATCGGTGGTTTCAAGCATACCACTGAAGGTGATCACCAAAGTAATTTTGGTGGCATATACTAAATAACATTACTTTCTACATAGAAACTTTGTAACTTTTGAAAATTTCTTTATTCTTAAATTCTCCAACTTGCCCTAACATAAGGTAAAAGTCCCACCCAACACCTTACAGGACACGAGACAACCTCGCCCGCTAGTGCACCCACTAATCAACAAACTAGGCTCTGGCTTCCCAACAACCCGATGCCAGGGTTGTGGAAGATAGTCCTGATCCACCTACTATGTGAGAGAGCTATGTCCAGCAGTGGACATCTATCGACTCATTAATGTCACCCTAATGATACAATAACCATATCTCGATGATTATACTTTCTCTGGCATTGAATCATCTTCATTCAATGTGGCAACTCTTGATTAACATTATTGTCATCACCCTCGTAATAAATCATGTGTTTATATTTTCACATGGATAGATGGTAAACAGCTGAAACAGCGACAGCCATTTCCCGTTCATTCGCGGAACAAACAGACCGTCTAACAACGAGACCACAGCACAATATGATGCGCCATTATTCACCACTATTTCGGTATTCAAAACAAGCCAACTGGAAGTTTATAAATATTTTGTCCAGTGAACACTTTACAAATGAATTTAACTGGTCGTAAGTCTTTTTCCTATCCCGTATTGTGGGTAAAGGCCTTTTGTTTAGCTTATCTTCTTTTTCTTCATCTACTATCTTGGATACATACTTTATATTTACTTTCACTCTTTCTATGCTTCACCTCTCGGACCAAAATGATCGCCAGCCGATATTTGTCTGCAGCTAAATATGGGTCTCCCCTAATAGTGAGGAGATTTGGTTGACAATGCGGTTTGGTGGAAAACCAGAGCCTCGTTTGTGGATTTTTGTTTTTGCTATCGTTCCCCTTCGTGTTGTGAGTAACGGATTTGGATTTCTTTATTTATTAATTATCCTTTTTCTATTTATTTCCTATCTTTCCATATTCT
>DWLS01005260.1:0-12903 GCA_018246255.1 Pachliopta kotzebuea | reverse complement strand
ATTAGTAGATAAAAATTATAAAAACAAACAAGTATATGATAAGCAAACAAGGTCTCCGACTATAGTCCGAGGAATAAAAAAGCATATCAAAAAAAAAAAAAAATTCACTGTTTATGAACTTCGTTTTGTATACGGTTTAGAGAATAAGGCCACGAATAGTCCTATTTATTATTGCAACACTTGTGATGCGTGGCTTAGAGATTTGCGGCAGCGAGTAGTATTCACTATTGTAGCTTCATCCGATTCGAGCCCTTATTATTAAGAGTGCAGGTATATACAACGGCAGTTCCCCACACACAGAATAATAAAAAAGTTCTACTGCGCTTAGGATAACAAGCTATGGTTTCGTCTACCGTGAAGTGAAAATCTGGACCTGGCGCGAGATGAATTTGGTATTTTACCACATTGATCAGCCATATAACAGTGCAGATTTAACATTGGAAAGGAATATCTTAACTTTTAACTCAATATGATAATTTTTGACTACCACATGAAAGTCGCTTGAGTCTTGACAATGTATGATGACCTCTTCAGTATTCCTAGTTTGAAATGGGCAATAACACGCTGCATGTCCTCTGCAGTATTCCATAACGATGTACATTATTTACGCTGAATCGCATTTTTCGAGTCTTCTGTGTGTCAATCTTCTATCAAACATGAGCTGCCTCACTGCAGAGGACGTTCAATTTCGATTGCGCGGCGCATTGACGTTGCGTTGACGCAGAGCGTATGACAGCAGGCCCAATTCATCTATGTAATTCATTCAACAGGAGAGACTAGAGCATACATATTTGTCGCATATCTGATTGAACACATTATCAGACAGAATGTTGTGATACTGTCAAACTTAGGGCTAGTGCGAGATAATTTTGGTGATTAGCACGTCTCACAGCCATATGGCAATATGGATTTAACGGTGGAATGGAATATCTTGACTGTAATTCAATGCGATAATATCGGACTACGAAACCGGGCAGTATAAGATGATGTTCTTGAATTTTCACCATGTGTGATGTGCTCTTCAGTACCTCCATTTTGAATTGGGCAACGCGCTGCACTTCTTTCATTCCATAGCGTTATACATTATTTATGCCCGATGGCAATTATTGAGCTCTCCTTGTATTAATTTTTCGACACATATATCCTGCTGCCTCTCTTCAGAGGATGTTCAATTTTGATTGAATCACAGAAAGCTTCACTTTCTTCGTCTTTAGAGGCTTATATAAACTACTCTTCCCTACGTTGTCTGCCAAATATGTGTACTCTTTATAAAACAACGAATATCATCAAGATGTGTACTCACGGTGGAATTGTCACATTCGATGCTACAGCTCGGGTAGAACACCTCGGTGCCGGTTACGAATGGTGCTTTTTTTAAACAATTGGGATAGTGGATGGATCCTGTAACGATAGCGTTATCTCATCAATATTTAAAAAATTTTTAATATATAAAGTATATGTTAGTTACGCTTCATATTTATATTTTAATCGAATAAATTGTTCAGTTACATTTAGCTAATCATTCTAGCTAATCAATCTGTGATTCTCAGCTTATGAGAGAAGTCTCTAGATCCAGAAGCAGCAAAACAGAGGTAGTTATTAAAATATAAATACAGACAAATTAATGTTATTTTAAGAATTATATATGATAGCGATTCCTCGTTGACACAGGTAAATTCCCGAAAAGCTATTATGTGAATATAATTGGGAATACGAAAGATTCAGATTTTTTTAAACAGTCGCAGAAAGCCTATGTACATCGCTAGCCATACCTTAATGTGTTTTTTAGACATGTATAAATTAGATGTATATATTGCTGCTAATACCATTACAGAAATTTCATATATTTATGCGGAATGTGATACTCAGAACTAAAATGAATTTAAAATGACTAATGAAGAGGTCACTCTGTGATCATTGGACAAGATATTGCAGAACCCTGCTCCAGAGAGCTATATTTCTATAATGATTTCTAGAACTTATTAAATTAACACAAATTTAGCCAGCAAAATAACAGCAAACTAATGACCAGCCGTCAAAGAACTTCAAAAGAACAACGTAAAGCTAGTAGATAATGTTTAATTTTTTTCAATTCTTACCATCTTCTAATTTAATATGGTGCATTTGAATATACGCGCACTCCTTTTCGGTTATCACAGTGGACAGTAGAATAGTACCGACAAAAGACAGATTTCTGGGAAATACAGTGCCAGCTCTGGTTTTGGGTTGGCACGTTATGGCTGCATCCGCATCCCACGCCTCACAGATCTCCATGAGTCGCCATGGAGCCGATTTGTCTAAATCGCAGGACGCCTGGAATATTATTTGTTTTTTTATAGAATACAATAACAAATGCTAGAATTTGATGGAGGTAATGATTTTGTTTTTAATGAAACCGCAAAAACGTGTATAGGAGGTACATACTTTAAAAAAATCAAGATCTTAAGTACATAAAACTTAAGAACTTATTTATAATGTTTATTTAAAAATGTTTCTACTTTTGGCCCTTATTTACAACTTTAAGAAATTATAGTAAATACATTATCGTGTTGTAAATCTTTAATTTTCATTTTACTAATAATTCATTAGATAAACTTACTACTTTTCACTTATAAAACAGAATTTGTGGCTATGGGCAAAAAGAACGAAAAATTACAAAATTTGTAATATACAATACTGCTTCTGTTACTAGTTTACTGTTATCATGGTTATGTTAATAAAACTGTCAAAAATACTTTCACAATGTAAGCATTAGCAAAAGGATATGGCACTGGGAATGAATGCCAATAGACTCAACTAGGACAACTAGTTATGATGATGATGTTGGTCCATAAAACATCACAAGTAATACTAGATTGTGTAAGCGTTAAGATAGCATGCATTTTCCGCCATAAATCATGTAACAATGTAACATACTATATTAACAGTATCGTTATCATACAAACGTGTGGGTTAATGAGCAATGTTTATCTGCAAATTTCAACTTAAATTGTCTCCTTGAACTTCCAATAATGTAAAAATATGAAGTAAACACAAAAACGTTGTTGAGAGGGTCACTCTTGAGATGCAACGACTAAAACGCAAGCATAATTACTAGATATGTAATAAAAAATTACTTGATATATAAATTACAAACATACCTGGCAGGTCTCGTACTGTGATTGGTTAACAGCATTCTTCAATGCAGCAGAGTCGTTGGAGCACAGTCGGTAGTTAAGCATTTTATTCGAGCATGTCATGACAGGCTCCGAATTGCGTATCGCCTCTGACAGTCCACTATTAGTGCAATTCATTGCACATGGTTGGTTCAGGTCCAGGTAGTCTTGACCGACACGGCAGTGCGGCACATATTGATAACCTGAAATAATATATAACATTCATAAAATCTTCAGTACATTCAGTTTAATTTTACACTTTAAAACTTCTCTTTTTCATCATCAGCCAATTGACGTGAACTGGTGGACATAAACCTACCACGATAATGAGGGAATTGCACCACCGTTTCCCAACATGATGTTCCAGTACGAGTTTATGGGAATAAAGTCGTAATAACCTAGTGGTTTGAACGCCAGCCTTCGGTTCCTATGGTACCGGGTTCGAATTCAACCTGCACTAATATTTTTTTAATTTATATCTACTTAGTATAACACTAACCACTATCACCTGCTTTTAGCCATTTATCAAAACACGAGGCTATAAACCTTAAAAAAAAAACTGTGAGTTGGTAAGGAGCCAGAGCACAGTTTATTTATTAGTAGGGTGCACCACGAGCACGTGAGTTGTTGTGTGGAACCTTTTACGTTATTTTAAATTATATTTTGGATTTTTATCCACGGAAAGGAACACCTCATCGTTTAAAAAAATATATATTATTTTATGAACAGCAATGTAACCTACAAATATTACTTTACATCAAAATTGCTTAAAGTACATTGCCGCTAGTTTAAAAGTGATTATCACGACTCAAAAACAAATAGTAAAAGTACATTCTCACCGTCTAAGTCGACTTGGTTTGCGTATAGGTATATACAGTTGTCGTCCTTGAGCGAGACCTCGCTTATGTGCGACCTGTACTCTATACGATCAGTCTCGCTGTAGCAATACTGCGGCATGTGCCAATGTTCGCACACTGTTTGCCACATCTTAGGCGAGTCCATGTTGCAGCTCATCTGCAATGTGGAATATGCAATTAGAAATTGCATTTGTTGGTTATGATTGCAGAAAACTTGGCTAGATTACTCACATTAACTTTTAATAATGTGATAGTTATAAAGTGTCAGATTTTTATTTGTTTTTTTTTGAAGTTGAGAAATTCTGATTATTTTGTTAAGAGTTCATAATATTATTATGTAAATACATTAATTTATATTATAACGATATTAAAATTAAATTAAACTTAAAACAGGCGAACATAGGTCTTACTTTTTTAATAATTTAATTTATGGGCGGTTTGTGTATGTATGTGAAATATTAGAATGCTTTATCGTTAGTGCATGTTAGACTTCGAAGGGTGCACTAGCAATCATCTTGAATACATTATAGGCAGGTTTTATAAAAAATGATCAGCTTACGTTACATCGAGACATTCCAGTAAGTGCCTCCAGCGATGTTTTACTGCACTGGTTAACAGAATTTTCGTCCTGATAGCAGCTGCGCAAAAAAGACACACCTTCCCCGCACTCAAGTTGAACTGTTGAGTAATTGTTCTGTTCGCCAGGTACGAAATAAATGGCGGAAAAACTTACAATAGTAACAACTTGGAATAAAATGAAAATAGATTTTTGTATTCTGAATCTGTAACAAAGTGAATGGTTTTATTAATGCCAACTGTAACCATAAACATCACTTAGAAGCATGGAAAGCTAAATTCTAATAGAGGCCTTTACACTTATATCGAAAAGGTGAGGTAGTTAGTGAGTCTATTCACTGAAGTGATATATATCTTTTCCTTAGAGATTAAGGATTAATAAGGTGATTATTATTAACACTAAATATTTTTAGGTGGATACTTTTAAAAAGAAAGTCATAAAAATTTATGTAGAAGTCATTTTTGTATTATTTACTGTTTTAAGGAAAGATTGTGTTATATTAAATGGCTCAAAGGTAATTTTAAGCGGAATATCATCATCTGAATTAACAGACAACACTGATCGCTTAATATAGACATGTCCCAAAGAAACAACATTAATTATTAGTATGAAAAAAGAATCAGTAATAGTTTTAGCTAAATCCTATACAGAAATGCGTACTAATAGTTAAAAGGATGATCAGACTGTTCATTTATTTTGACAGTAAAAAATAATTGCATTTTAATAGAATTTGACTACTTACATAGCCTAATTTTAAAACTATCTAGTTATACATTAAATGTATAAATTATGATTAAAATATTGATCAAAACTGTATTACACTGTATCTATGTATTGTATCTCTTCTACCAACACAATGTACGGGACAAATCGATTGTAGCAATTAACAATGTTGTATCTGGCAAAGTATTACTTGTTGATCAAGTCAAATAAAGTTTTAAACAGGAATGAATGTTATAAGGCTGTTTATTCTTAATACACACGTACACTATATATATAAAAATTTATAACAAGTATAAAAAGTATTAAATATAAAATATGTAACTAGAAATACGGATAACAGTCATTAACTCGCTTATTAAAGATAGGTAAAGAAAGACAGGCACGGATATAATGAGGAAGACCAAAACTTTCTACTTTTTTCAAGGTGAAAAACAAAGAAAGAGTCCATTATGAGATATAATTCTTTGAGAGATTATAAGTATTGATATTTTAAGCCTTTAGTGAATTAAAGTAAAAAATATTAAAATTTACTTTTGACAGTATTAATTGCTGCAATTGAAATATACTTGAATTGATACAAGGCTTAAGATAAGTTCAATAAAGAGCTATATAACTGGCTTGATAACCAGAAAGAAATATGAAAGTAAAACATGTTATGTAATTACAATTTAGCATTTGCACACTGTACTTCATTATTATGGCCCGTCTTAATTACCAATGTAATAATACTTGATTAATAAGGTTTATTATAATGTTCAGCTGTTTTGGTTTTTAATATATATGTATTTGTTTGCAAATAACATAAGTAGATAGATAAACTTTATTGCTCACAATAATAATATAGTACAGGAAATCAACTTAAAAATTTTAAGATATTGTAAACAATAAGCTCATCACTATTAACAATTTCTTCCAGGCAACTAAAAAGAATAGGAGAGATAATAAATAAATAGATAATAAGTAGTAAGATAGTAGAGTAATTTTTTTATTATTGAATTTTTTAAGATACTTTGTACTTACCTGTCAGCAATTACTCCAAAGAGCGGTTTTGCTATAAGACCAAATATTGGTAAAACTGTGTAGATCAGGCCAACTGTAGCAGATGAAAAACCCAATTGTCTTGCATATGTCGATAGATATGGAACCAATGGTGCTGTGCCTAAAGTAATATTATAATCAACTAATATTTTTAAATGCAATGTTATAATAAATTAACTAACATATTAATAAATAACAAAAATTTGATTGAAAAAAAGTTATTTAAAGTTTTGTAAACATGAAGCCTCATGGGTATTTTCAAGGTTCCCTACTCAAGAGAAAAGTCAATAAAATTATATGAGCTTACAACTTTTTCCAACAAGCTCTACGAGCCAACAGATTATTAAGAAATAAACATTCAACTTGTTAAACCTTATGGTTCATATGGCAAATATTGTCTTATTATTAGAGTAAAAATAATTTTATTACTAAAATTTTAAATGTAATCTATATATCCTAATGGCAGGCCGAAAGTGTGTAATTGAAATATTGTAAAGGTTTAAAACATAGTAATGCAAGTAATAATAAAAGCAACAATTAAAGTATAGCCCTAAAAGATGAAGTTGTAGTGTGGTCAGCAAACTATGAAGAACATTTTTGAAGAAACAAAGTATGGCTAAGATCCTGTTGCAGAAAGGCAATGTGTCTCAATCTATAGCAAATACTTCACTTAAAAAAGCAGTCATGACACTTTAATGGAATCACAATTATTTTATTTTTATAGAAGAGTGAATAAGCAAAGAGTTAATATAATGGAAAGTGATCACAGTCACCCATACACACCTGCATTAAAAAGGAAATAATGTCCTTTTATAGGCAACAATTTTTTATTAATCTTCATATTTGATAACATTGTCTATATCTACAAAAAATATAGAATAAAAATGTATTATAAAATAGCAGGTAAAGAATACTGGATATTAAAATTATTACTAATTTATAACATATGTACATCATTATGTTCTATACTTGAACATTAGATATTGCAAGGATGACAACAGAAAGGGTTTTAGTGGGTACAATAAATTAATATAATCCTACATAACTCTGACTTCTCCACCAAAAGGAGGATATCTTTGAAAATTTTTCTGCAAGAAAAAGAAAGATATTCCAAGGAAAATAATGTTGTTATAGGAATTATAATATATAAATTATTATGTTCAGTTCAATGGATATCAGTGGGCTGAAATAATGATGTTAATTTTCAAATAAAGCTCCAATTCATATTGAAATGATTAGAAGAAACATTTTGCACTGCCATTATAAACTGTTTCTTAAACTCAACATTCAGCAATATCACTTACAATCGGCGAACATCCTGTTATGAGATTTAACCTCAACGTAACAAAACACACATGCAAAGTGGAACCATTAAAATAAACGTAAATATTAAATAAACAAATATGTACCTTTACCTTTTGTCACAATATAAAAATCACTATTGAAATCTGCAATTTTTAGTTAATTTCTATTGAGATAAATTTTAATATTTATCACATGTTAGACTCGATAAAATTGTATCAAACGATAACAATCTGCGATAATTGCGCTCCGAATTGGAAATTCGAGTGACCTCGTTACATCAGTTTACGATGACGCCAAATCACCGGGCTTATCAATTCCTAAATATCACAATTAATCACTCGCGTTGAAACAGTGAGACTGTACGTTTTTTGTGAAGTTAAAGTATATTTAATAATGGCCACTGACGTTTTAACCAATTAACATCCTCCTTTTTGACAACAAGGAATCACACATTGCCATATACAAATTCTTTCATAAGAGTTGCTTTTTAAACACTAGAACAAGAAATGGGGTCTCAAAATAATTTTAGATATCATCATAATTACATAATTTAGAACCTTATTAAAACTTTAGTTTGGCGATCACATTGAGAAAATGTTCCTCATTATGGGGTACTCTTTTCAAATGAAGAATAATCGCTGTCCACATTTTTTATATCAATCAATCATTTATAATACCCGCCTATATACAAATTAACAACAGAAATTGAAAATACTCCTTACCCCCTATCTGTATGTCTCGGTTTTCGTTAGGGTTATGTTTATTAACATCTTGGCCTACATTATGTACTTCGTAACAAGAAAAGAGGTCTTAGTAAAAACTAAGCAATATGTAGCATAAATAAAAATATTTTAAAACTTGCGATAATTACAAATAATTTTAATCTATGAAAAGCAATACAAAAAATATTTTTCAAATTGATGCTAGAATTTGTTTATTTGAAAATTAATCTCTGACTGTTTTTACATAACCTAGTATTAAAATATAAATTAGGTAATAATTTCACTAGTAATGAGCAACATTTTGAGGATACCACAGTGAGCAAGCTCTAAAGGATTCGTATCCAGAGCCATAAAAACATTTACAAGAAAAAGGAACCACAGTAAGCGTTGAAAAATGTAACTAAAAATCATAATAAAATCTAGTTATGTACAACATTATAAATAATCGTATGTTATGTTTAACATACATCCACTACCTAATTTTTGTTAATTGATATATGTCTTTTAGTTTTCTTTTAGAGTGGTTAGAAGCTGGCACAGGTCGTAATTCCGCCATTTTCAGTCGTAATTGTACAACGTAATCAGTTGGATCTTCAAGTGAGGTCAAAGCTGATGAAGAAATCAGCATTTGACCACGTAAGCGAAGGGTTTCGCCATATAACATCTCAGCTGTGGTAGATTTCAGATCTTCTTTAAAAGAAGATCGCATACCCAGTAATATGAGAGGGAGAGATGAGACTCCCCCAAGTCCGTCACTCAAAGGCCATGGAAGCCAGCAGAGCAAGCTCTACCGGCTCCCTGCGGCGGATCTGGTGTTTGACTCCACCGCCAACCATTATGTGGCCGCGGAAGATAGGGAGAGCGGTCGGCGTTACATCGGCACTCCCCCTTCCACGCAGCCCCGCCTCGGCTGCAGTTGGCGGTAAGTGCGGCGCTAAAAAGTACCGCACCCTTGCCTCACGCAACCCCCTGGCCACTCCAAGGCGAGCGAGAGCCGCAGCTCTCAAGCTCAAGCCTGGAGTGGCCACCGTGACCGGCCCTACTCCTCGGGCCCGCCGGTAGGTTCCTCTTCGCTTCACCGGGAGCGACGACACCACGGTTAATAGAGCCCATACGCCACGATAAGGCGGGAACCAGTTCGGGGGTCCACAACTGGGGGTAACACCAAAACAGCCATAATTGTTTTTAAAACAAATTTACCCCCAAATATATTTAACAATTTAAAAAGCCTCAATTCTTAATACCAGAAGAAATATAGAATGTTTATTAATATTAGAATGTTTTTACAGGAAAAAATCACCATTAAAAATATAGCAATTGAAAATGAACACTATTTGGTTTGGCCCGTGGTGTTCATTAGTAACCGAAATCCAGTGAGGATTTTGAGGAAAATATTTTGCCATATATAAGGATGATACATTTTGAACATAATCATTTCATTTGTATGTACAATTTTTCAATACGTTTTATGCATATGATGCGATACACATTTTTATTATAAGAATATAACCTGTGACAAAATAAACGAAAACTGTTTCAAAACTTTATTTTTGTTGTAACACTTTTCATGGTCAAAATAAACTAACACTTTATGCCTAAATAGATTTTTTTTTATGTTGGAGAATTGTATTAATTTAAGCAGCACGTAGTTTTAATATGTTTTATTCCTTTCTATACATCCATTTTCATCTCCTTTGGTCGTTGTTGCAGCTTAGTTTCGTTGTCCAAGCCTACTATTATTCGTTTTTAATGAATCACTTAAGATAGTTATTGCCGGATGAGTACACTTATCTATGATGTGTTTTGTTTATATATTAATTCAACGTGATCAACGCATAGAAGAGTTTAATTCAAGGCCGATACAAGTGCAGTCACAGACGTCTTTTGTTTAACAAATATCCATCACATCGGATTCTCGGCCATTGAACTTTATTTAACAATGGATGTTGTCTTACTTCAAAGTCAGAAATTTATCTTTCACTATCTTTTCAACGGCGTAACTTAGCATATGGCAAGTTTTTTTTTTCTTTCTATTTAATTTTAATATACTTATTATTAACAGCCGATAGGCTGACCACCGCGGGACATGAGCCCTATGCAGCGGTTTGCTGCGATTTTGTCTTGATAAGAGGCCTTTTGCAGCTTAGTGACGCCGTTTTCAGAAGTTCATAGTTTTCCATGTAATTCTTGTACTATTTAGACCATTTCTCCAAAGCAGTCTTCGCGGCCGGAATAGGCTATTTGACAGTATGAAATTTTTTGTTACTATTTGCTTTAAATGCATAAAATGAGGGTTCTTTATGTGATTTACATGAGTTTTAATAAAAATAATAACAATTAATGTATCCAAAAACACAAAAATTTGTTTGGCTTTTTGTATCTCGCGCCACATATTGGGAAACGATCCGAATTGGCTGTCATGAAAACATCATACGCGCGTAAACTTGTTATCGTTCTGTTTTCAGGTGTTTTGGTGTTTTTAGAAGGTTTTTAACGATATTTGGAGGATTTGTGGAATTTTTTGTTTTCTTTGTTTGTTTACTTTTCACGAATTTTCCAATTTTTTGGCAAACTTATAAACAGTTTTTTGGGGGTTTATATTGATCTATTTGTACAACCTGGTACAGCACACCACTTGTAAACCATTTGATTAGATAAACAACAATAAATTACCCATGAACACAAACGCCGTTGCGGAACCGGGAATTGTTTACACATTTATGACGTCACTTACAAAGTGAGACTCCATATTGCTTAATAAAGCGTTTCGGCGGCTTATTTTAATTTTTAATTTTTATTTGTATGTTTCTTTCGTAATACGTATTTAAACAAGTACTTTCGGTACCCATCTTAACCGCAACCAAGTAATTCAAGAAAGAAATTATAAATCTGTCTAATAGCCTATAGTGGCAGAAGGTATCAACATCACTCGAAAAAAACTTTGTTATTGAAGGACAGGCTAACATTACATAAACTGTGTAACAAATATGAAGGTAAATGATCATTTCACATATCCGGTACGAGCCACAAAGTACAAATCCATACTCCGCTATAGGATTACTTTCTAGAAAATCCTGTTCACGTCTTTTAATTTAGTAACTCAATAAATTAACAAAATTTCACTATCCAGTATCTGTGATTGAATAAAGTGATTGTTTAACCGCTCCTCCTGCGGGATTCTTTTTCACTGGATAATTGCAATTCTTGTGAATGAATTTCAACTTATGAAGAATAGCCTATTTCGTTCTGGTTTCTTCACTCATATGCCTGAATTATCGTAGTTAACACGTTCAGAAAGGTAAGGTAAATTATACGCCAATATGAATCAGATATATCCTACTAATATATTCCCTTTCTTGTCGTGTGTCCGTGCAAAATGTGATTCGCTATGCCAACTTAATTAACAGACGCCTGTTTATGAGATGATTATTCTCATATTAAACATTTTATTGAGATAAAATCTTTAGTTGCGAATGCAACGGGCAACTACTAGTATACCAGGCCACTCAGAAATTTTGCGAAAAAAAGTTTTCTTGTATACACTGGCCACTTGTAATTATTTGAAAACTTCAATTATTTAAAAGAAAAAATAACACTGTTCGATTTTCAAATTTCCCTCTCAAAATTTTTTTAGAGCCAATACAGATTTTTTTAGATTTCGCATGTGGTTTAAAATTTGATGAGTTATTTGATCAACTTTGAATTGTTTTTATGAATGAAAGACCTTCAAAAGCAACCATCTACCGCTGGTATAGCGAGTTCAAATGCGGTCGTCCTACTTTGAAGGATGAACAACGGAGTGGTCGTCCTACGACGGCTGTCACGAAGAAAGTGTGCTGGACAGACAGAAAACATACGAATTACGTACAAAGAGATTCAGCATACTCTGCAGATTGGTTCAGGATGTGTTCAAATTATTTTGTACGAGCACCTTCGCGTAAGGAAGATAGGTTGCCGCTGGGTGCCGCACAACCTCACCGAAGCTCAGAAAGAGGCCCGTGTGGATTGGTGCCGTGATATGATACAAACATTTGGTGCAGGCTCGTCACGGTGCGTTTACGACATTGTGACAGATGACGAATCCTGAATTTATTAATACGATCCAGAAATAAAGCGTCAGTCGACAGTTTGGCTGTTTCAAAATGAACCAACGCCTACGAAAGTGAAGCGATCGAGGAGCGCAGGGAAAGTTTTGATCGCTAGTTTCTTCTCTTTGAAGGGGTACCTAATTTCAATTTCCCTTCGAGACCAAAGCAGCATCAACGCCGAATGGTACAGCACAAAATGCCTGTCAGAAGTTTTTTCTGCAACGAGCAACAAGCGACCGAACACCGGGCTCCGCGGAGTTCTTCTTCATCGCGACGACGCGCACGCGCACTCTGCGATCAAAACGTGGGACTTCCTGGACTTCACATCGGACAGAGTCGTGGGACTTCTTTTTATTTCCTAAAATTAAAAATCAACTCAAAGGAATGCAGTTTTCATCTCCGTAAGATACGCTAGCAACTTTTGAGAAGGCTGTGGAA
>DWLS01005259.1:0-12903 GCA_018246255.1 Pachliopta kotzebuea | reverse complement strand
GGCCTCCGTGTCCAGTTAAAGCCTGAACAATTAGTGGATTTAACTTCATACATTTTAACAGTGCATATGCTTTGTCGGTATTGGGAAGAAATGCTTTTGTTACAACCGCTGTGTAGTGTATATTACATACTTTACTATAAAATTATCAAATAAATTGAACTGATTTATTTAAATAATCTATATATTTATGTATTCCATTATATGGATCGTTTATTTTCAAAGTGGTGTAAGTCCATTTTCTTTTGTTTCCAGAAAATTAAAGGTTACTTTGTTTGTTGATTTAAAAATACAGGCAAATCATATGCAATTTCATTGGCTGATTTTAAGTTCTACAAAACATGGGATTTATTTGAGAAATTAAACACGGACTAGTTATATATTAAAAATTTACATTAAATTAAGCATTAATAACGTATTAGCTCATTTTTCTCAAAAATGGACTTAAACCTCTTTCAAAATAAACGGTCCATACGTGAACATGAATATATAATTTAAACAAAGTCATGTTTTTTTATTACCCTACTAATATCTTTCCTATCTTGGTATGCGTCCGTGCAGAATGTAATGTCGCTATGCCAACTTAATGGCTCGCTTATGTGCTACATATATTTACTATATATATAGCTATGGCAACGTTTTGAATTTATTAATTGTATATTTTTTTTTAGTTGCGAACGCAACGGACAACTACTAGTTTAATAATAAAGTGTATAATATATATTAATATCTATGCAACCCACATTAAGCTAACCTGGTGGGAGATGGCTTATAATCCACTTACTATTGGGGATGGTAAATGTTCATCAGTGGGTGTTTATCGGCTGATGATGATAATAATGATGATGATTATGATACAACACGTATACACGCAACACTCCCTTCCAAATACGATGTGGGCGTCTTCAAGGGTGAATAGGCACTTATTAGGTTAATGTGCTCTACTACCATAGACCATATCATCACTTAACACTAGTTGGGATCGTGGTCAAGCAATGACCAGTAATTAATAATAAAAAACCCAATGTAAAACTCCAGTGTGTCGCTGGCTTTATGTTCGGACCGCGGCCCACTGTACATATTTGATGCACGCGCGTTAAAGGATTGATGGCGCGCGTCCCATTTTTTTCGGGTTCGATTCCGAAATCCATTTATTATCGGGCTGACTAGTGTAGTGTATTGAAATCCTTGTCACCCCGTTAGGTTTTCGGCGCGGTACATTTATTAATCGGAAGAATTTGTGTGCGGGGAAGTAATGTGATAGTGTGTTGAGATTCGTGATGAATTTTTCGATTTTTTTAAACGAGACCATAGAACGAGCAAGGCTTTCATCTGATTGTAAGTAATTGTATCATCTTCCACTTTTTATTCCCACCTCTTCCTCCTTCCCCAAATCCTCTTCCCTCATCTCCCTCCTCTTCTTTATACTACATAATTTATATATACGGATCCGCGAGCTCAGGGTCCGATGAAGCTTTCGCGGCCATAATAGTAACCGAAACCAAAAACTTCATCCGAAAAAAAAATATTGTAAATGATACTCTTGCCCATAACATACCGCTGATTAAGATGGTATACACAGCACCACTCGTCGTTTTGAGACGAAAGGTGTTAACTCTCGTTACCCTAGTAATTGGTGTGGTGCTGTAGTTATGAGCAGGCGTATCACTTAACATCAGGTGAACAGCTTTGCTCATCTAGTTGAATAAAACAAATCAATATCATACAGCGGTCTTCAAACCGGAACACAGTAATATTTGCACGATACTATTTGACGGTACAAATAGGAGCTGCGGTGATATTTACCATCAGTGAAGTCGCAGTTGTTTGTTAATCGTATTACTGGTAATATTAGTTATTGAAGACCTTAAGGTCCACCACACTAAGTAACAAACACGAGTTTTGATGTCATCCTCAGCGTATATACGTCTACTGTTGGACATAGGTGTCCAAGAATAATGAGGGCATTTGGACCATCGCCACCATGTTGGCCCAAATACGGATTGGTGGGAGCTAGAGTCTTGTTTTTTGATCATCAGGGTGCAATACGAGCAGGTGAGGTTGGCTTGGGACCTACGAGTTGTGTGGGACCTATTACACCCCAGTTTGGATATGCGACGCGCTAAATCAAAACCGATCGCGCTGACACTTTACATAATTTAAGCAGAATGCGGGGCATAAATAATTTTTGAAACATTTACTTCATATTCAGCTTTAAACAGATGACGTAGCCGAGGCTATCAATGTCGGCCATTTTGCGCCGATTACGTCACGGGATTAATGACGTCATCCATCAAGACAAGTTGACGCGCTGATGCAGCGGGCGGCGGATTTTGTTTATCAGAAGATGTTCCGCGTCATACATAACGATCAAATATAAATGGGTTTAATATTTATTTTTATAAAAAGGTTTAAATACAAGTGCTAGTGAAATTACTGAGGTAACAAGACACAAAATCTTATGTCTTAAGGCGAGTGCAATGTGCTGTGTATATCTTAACTATAGTTATGTTATGGGCAAGCGTATGATTTACTATCAAGTGAAGGCTTTGCTCGTCGCATCGTCTTGTAGAATAAAAACATAAAATTACCTTATGAAGTGAGTATAAAGCGTCATCTTTCTACCTCTCTAGCTTGATGGCGAAGTTTGCTTTGTAATATGCAGGTTTCTGATTAGATTCCCATACTACTCCCATACTACTGGTGGTCTTTAAAAAATTTGTGTGTTCATTAATATGAACGCTTTAGTAGTCTCGTTAGTTTGTAAAATTAAAACCGCCGTGATCAGGTGAAGTACGTTGTAGTTATTAATGTAGCAATGAAATGTGTTTAGCTGTTTATTTTTTTGTCTATCTCCCATAAAGTGGGTCAAGGAAATTATTTATCTTTTTTATACTTTCTTTTTACGTTTTTTCCCCGACTACACCTCATAGCTTTCTTCACTCATACTTTCTTCTATCGTTCTTCACAATCCTCGGTTTATATTTTTCTCTTCCTTCTTCCACACTTCATCGCCTCTCACACTTCCAACGCTACTTCCTCTTTGTTTAATAAAGTTTGGTAACTTCTTTTTGGCTTGTTTTCTTTACAATTTTTTCTTTACTACTTAAAATTATTCTTATTTTACAATTTATCTTTCGTAATGTCTAATAAGATTACATAAGGTTTTGCTTTATGTTTCTTACATTTATGTTTAAATTTTTCATCTTCGATTTTGTTTTATACTCTTGTATATGTAGTATTATATTCCTTTCTGTCCGAGTTTAACAATTTGTAACTATGATAATTGAACACGTTTGTTATTGTTACATTTTCATTTTAGGTCACGGATTAAAACCTAGGTATATAACGCGGGATATTGTTTCACATTTCCCGCTCCAAACGCTAACAGACATGGCGTGTGATTAGGGCGCCGGATTACGCCGCGATATTCGCTTAAATTCAGCTTCCAAGCTGCAGCACGGCTAATGTAACACATAATGTTAATAGCTGGACGGATTACTAATAATAATGTATCATTAGCTCCACAATTACTGTTCACTACGCCAAAAAACTTGTTTCAATTGATCCAAACTCCCTGCTGAGGTTTTCTAGAGATTAACGAGTACTGCCAGCGAATTAATTAGCAATTTTACGTATAAGTGAGTTCATTGTTTTAAAGATCATCATTACCATAAGCCTCATAGAAGTTTACTCCTGAAAATGAGGTTAATTTTAAGGTATCCAACGGTTTCCCGCGACCGTCACCAAATACTCGGTCTACCTCGTGGAGGCATGCAATGTCTATTGTTTGTTATAAAGGTAGTGTTAAATATTCCTATCGTCTCGTTTAAAAAAATAGATCGTTTAATCAAATATAACAAAGTGGCGAGGGCGTTCAATGAATCATAACCTTAATACCAACGAAATGGTAAAGGTGGCGGAGTTGGAGGAAGTGTACGCCGTCACGTTTAATCCAGCGGCTAAACAAAGATGTAAGTTATAATCGCCGCGGTGTGGATTAAAGCGGATACGTTTTTTTTTCGTAAAACCGAGCGGAAATTTCGCGAAGCTCCCTCGGGAGCGGATCCCCAAATTCAATTGCTAAAATTTTTTTTCCTCCAACCGGCGCGACTTTGCGAATTTCCATCAGCTGTTCTGTATCGCTTATGACAGATAAGTGATTGGCGGCATTATGCGAATGTCGCTTTTGTGAGGCTCGCGTGGTGTTCCCGAAGTCGTATACTTGTAATTTATCGTTACAATGCAAACTGTAGAAGGATCTGACAATTATAGACACGGTCAGCATTAGTATAATTAGTTGGTTCACTTTAATACAGACCTCATCAATTTATTTGTCTATCGAACCTGAGCTTTTCGCGACCTTTACTAGAACTTCGGTTTACCACAGCTCCTATCTAACCATCAAATAAATATATCAAAAGTTTTGAGCTATGTCGATGACCTAAATTATTTGTCATATTCAAGACAAAAAACTGCGGTTGTCACTTTGAGATATGTATTGAGTCTCGTTACCCCAGTAATTTTACTAGCTACAGTGACATTCAAACTGGAACATAGTGATGTTTCTACATTAGTGTTTTCGGGTTGCGATAGGAGCTGCGATGACCTTAGACGGTCTTAAGTAAAATTACTACCTCCTCGTTTAATATATTATGTAAAAGAAGGAAGCATATTATGTAAGAATTATAATGTACCATTTCGGAATAACCTATATGTATGTAGTACCCCATTCTACAGTTAATAGTAATTCATTGATACAAAAGATGATAAATCCGATGTAGACTATAAAAATTGTGTTGGATAAAACGTCAGTTGAATTTTTAGTGCTGTTGAACTAAGAGGAAATAACAGGGGTGTGATTATTCTCCGGGTTCGTTTCCACCGCGCAAATATTGCGGGATAGCAACGAGTCTGTACGTCCGGTGCGAGGTGCCCCGCGGCGGGAGCGCATTGTGCGCACACAGAAAGCTCACCCGCTGCTAATCCTATTTACTGACCCAAATAAATTACGTCAGCAGGCAACTGATAGCCCTGGTCATCCAACTATCAAGCTCCCTTTCAAATGCCCCCACGGACGGTGCTTCACGGACGTATCCTTATCAAATAAATACGCTGCGTAATTTTTTACTTAACACCCCGGCCGGTTTGTCCGATTGTGCTGAACATTTTTTCGAATTCCCAATCCGTAACATCTCCCAGAATTTATGTGTGCGATATTATTGTATTATGAAAACGGTTACGGTATTTTCATAATAAATTGTCGATGATTTATGATTTTTATGTATTTAGTACCAATGGGATTTAAGTGCTATCATATCTAAAAACAAGTGCTAGATATAATACATAGATATCTATGTTTGTTTATGCATGCATGTATTGTAATGAATATATATAGATCTGATGTAGTTTATACGTATATTTACGTCTGTATTTAATAGATTATCAATATTTTTGGCATTTATTTGTATTGTCTTTTCTTTATTCTCTTCACATCTTGAAAGGTTGACTGTAAGAGAATGCCTTGTGAATTATGTCCACCTTTTTGTTTACTGTAACTCTCTTAAACATATTTTTCAATCTTAATTTGTTTGTCCAATAAAGTGTAAATAAATAAATATAGAATGTAGTCCGCACCAAATATATAATGCTATAATCAAGTGGAACTTAAACGTAGTTGCATTCCATACATTGCTATGATCAACAGTGGAACTTAAATAGTAGTCTTTGGACAGGTTGATAATGCTATGTCATTTTTAAGTACTCAAAGCACGAGTTAAGTAGAAAAATAAAAAAAACAAGCTCGTCGTCGGACGTGACAGGCGTTGCTAAAGTAAACAGATTGTGTTACCGCTGTAAGTAATCCTCCCGCCGATAGGGGGCACAAATAAAAACACTTATCACGTAAAACTACAGGTTTGCGTAAACAAGTAAAGCGTGTGTGATACATTCAATAAAAATAATAGAAAACAATTTATTTTTATTTATAATTTAAGGACAAAATAAATAAACGAATCTTTAACAATTTTTTATTTACCTATAAACTACTTCAATGTATATTTAAACGTATAATTTAACCATGTTAATGTAGTAGTTTAAGGGTGCTATACAACAACATTTGTGACTAAAGCCAACTTCTCTTAGTTGTGGTTCATCCTAATAATCAACAATCGAGTCTCTAACTCCCTACCGACCTGTGTTGGGCCAGCATGGTGGCATATGGCCCAAATCTTTCTATTATTAGGAAAGGCTTATGTCCAGCCGTCTATCGGCTGATGATGATAAATATGGTAGTAAATAATTTTAATTTAAAAACTAGATTATAATGAAAGTTTTCTATAAATATAAGATATCATCTCTATTTATATTTCTTTTTCCATAAATCTTTTTCAATATATAAAGATTGATGTACAATGAAAAAAAAAATAAAGAAATTTCACACAAAGATACAGAAAATCTATTCCTGGTAAGGTCTGTGAAATTTCACTGAAAATACGACCGGAAGTGTGGTTGGCATAATTCCGCTGGTGGAACTGACTTGGCTGTGTAATAAACTGTCGTCGGCAATCAGAGTCCGTCGGCTGGGCTCAGTGATTGGATTTAGGATGGCCCGGGGACGTGAAGCGATCCGACGGCCCCGCGCCCCTACACCGCGGCAACTTCTTAAAGGTTGTAACTTTACACTCACAACTTCAACTTAAATTTAACCTTGAAAAAATACTCTGTTCTTGTTTTTTATTAAGTACAAAGCATATTTAATAAGTCTGTTTTGTTGGAAGCCGTGGAAACTTAGTTTAAAAGAGGAGGTTAGTAAGTCTCGAAGAGGCGTTAGTTCGATTTCCACTGAACATGAGATTTTGGTAAAAGAAAACATGATGACAAAAAATAATTCAAGATCAATAGCTTTCGATAGACGTTTTAATGACAGCTTGAGTTCCAGCAGTTAGATTATTAATTGTACTGTTTGTTATATTAATCATATCTAGATTTATTGGTGGTAGTAGTTTATTAGTAGTGAGTGGAGACCGTCCAAGTAGGTTCCGCCGCAGCTCTTATTTCTGCCACTAAACAGTACTGTGCAAACATTACTGTATACCGGTTTGAAAGGTGCTGTATACTAGTACAATTACTGAGGTAACGAAACTTACCACACTTAGTTTCGTAGTGCAATGTGGTGCTGTGTATACCATTTTAATCAGAGCTACGTTGTTTTAGGCATTTGCTTATCATCAGGTGGGTAGTGATCTCGTCGCGTTGTAGAATATAAAATAAATAAATAAATGGTAATACAGTTACATGTAAACATTACTACATCTATATGGAGGAAGTAAGTATTATTTTTTTTATTATGAAAGCGTGTTTTTGTGAATAACGAGAGCCCGCCGGCGTGTTTGGACTAGCACTCGAGGAGGCACTCCGTCAAAGTAAGGCGACACGAGGTGGCGGTTTGATTACCGGGCCACACTCTGAGCTGTTTGGACACCGGAGCGTTGTTGGACTCATCGATCAATATTTGTGTGCCCGCCACACTCCTGACCTTCGGATGGTGATGCCACCGTTTACACTGTTAAGTACTTAAAAGGTCACGGATGGCCGCAACGTCTCAACCTTCTACGTATGTGTCGTTTAACGAACGTACTGTAGTTAAACATTTGTTACTGTATATATTTATTTATTTATTTTTACACCTCGTCTAAAGCCAGACTTAATGCCATTGGCTTACATACATATGATGAGCTAGACAGGTGGATGGAGCAATTAAAGTAAAAGGAGTATGATAATACATATCAAATTTGATTAATTTACATTACAACACATAACTTTAAATTAGATACAGAAAACAAATATAATACATAAATGTACATATAAATAATATACACTAATACATAATTTACTCTTACATATAATAAATAAATATATATATAAGTAATGTAAAGTATTTAACTTCTTAATGTGCTCCGACTACGACACGGACCAAGCATTCACCTGATGGCAAGTGATATGCTTGCTCATAACGTGGCACTGATTCAGATGGTTCGTTCGGATCGCTTTGAGACTTGAAGTATTAAATCTCGTTACCACAGTAATTTCACTAGAATACAGCACCATTTAAACAGGAACACAGTGCAAAGTATGGACGAAAGTTGCTGCGTGTTTTTGAAATACTGCGGAACGGTTATCGGGAGTCAATAAAATGGAATAAATGATGACAGAAGAAAAGAAAAAAGGAAGGAATATAAAAGTAAAAGGTGAAAACAA
This sequence comes from Pachliopta kotzebuea, assembly GCA_018246255.1. NCBI lineage: Eukaryota > Metazoa > Arthropoda > Insecta > Lepidoptera > Papilionidae > Pachliopta > Pachliopta kotzebuea. Next base: position 4,647 of record DWLS01005259.1, on the reverse strand, counting down.
AAATGCATAATAGGAAAAATAGAAGGAAGGAAGGAATAGTTAAGTAAAGAAAAAATGAGTAATAAGAGTAAAATTCCGAATTAATAAGAGTTAAATGTAAAGATAGGAAAATTCGCTGTTCAACTTTGCGGGGGAACGAGTAAAAAACGAACCGGAATACAGTAATGTTTTCAGATTACTATTTAGTGGTAGAAATGTGAGCTTTTGTGGTACTTAGTTTCCGGCAATGAACACCTACCAACAGTAGACAACATTTGCAAGGCACTCGCAAATCCGGACCACTTCATTCCTTCTATCAGCGACTTTGTCCATGAAGATGAGTAGAAGCAGTTCGTACTTATCATGCTTAAGCACTTGCCTATCTTTACTAGTAATAAATTGTTATATATTAAGGAAAAATGTCTAGTAATAAAAATTTTGTTGGAAAAACAGTAATTCTATTGACTCGTACAAAGAGAACTGGAATGAACTGAGAATGAATTTCTATATACTTTTGTATTGTTTATATTTCATACTAAAAAGTATTTAGTAATTGAGAATATTATTTTTAAAGTGTAATACTAATTAATCCATAATTGTTGCAAAATGCTTAATAATGAAATAGTTTTAATTGTACATGTGGCTTAAGCTGATATTTTTTTTTTGATTTTGGATTCACTCTTACTTTGCTTTTAAAGGAGTGTTTAATTTGTATACGAACGTCTCTGCGTTGTTAATTATGAAGAAGTTAATACAATAGAAGAAAAGTGTCTTTTATTAACTACCGTCGATTTCCTAATAAAATTAAGTAAACAATACGCTTACATAAGTATAGGTTTTTAACAATTCTTTCACTTTACTTACATCTCTGTAAGTTACACTTATCGGTAATGAACTCTAATCTCTACTTATAATGTAACAAGTCAATTATTTATTTGTTTATTAATTTACATATAACATTGAAAAAGTAAAGGTCCATTTATAAGTTATCACTTGTACTTATATAATAAGTACTGTATTACATTTAAATCCGTTGTCGCAATTCAAGTATATACTTATTAAAAAGGTCAACCGTACGATCCTTTATAATGAGAACCCTTTACGTTGTCCTTTTACGGATTTTTAATGAGTCAGTCCGTGTGAAATCGTATGTACCCTCATTTTTATTAACACACTTCATTAGTATGAAAGCATGTTAACATTTCGAAATTAATTAACACTACACTTTATATATCGACAAGTTAATTAGATTCTTTAATGTATAATTGGTTTTATGTATTTTTTAAAGTTAAGGTAGATACAGTCGTAGCTCCTCTTTCTATCGCCAAATAGTTAAGTGCAAATATTACTGTGATCCAGTTTGAAGGGTGCTGTATGTTAGTGAAATTATATAGGTAATGAGACTTAATACGTTTCAAGGTAAGCGTAATGTGGTGCTGTGTATACCATCTTAACCAGCAGCATGTTATGAGTAAGCGTATCACTTATCATCAGTTGAACACGATACTTGTCTCGTCGTATCGTGGAATAAAAGAAAATTACGTTGAACTACCGTTTGTCTACTATCCCTTCTGAAAAAAACGTTTTAATTCGAAAACTTTATTAAACATATAATATATATAAAACTATTGTAGATATATCAAACATACAATCATTACAAACGAAGTTAAAGAGAGAATGTCTTCAGCGATAGTTATATTAGTTACCTTTATTAAGTATGATTGTTGTTGTATCATATAAAAGTATTGAATCGATATTACAGGTATCAAAATTAATTTAGGACTTAGTACTTAAAATGATTTATCACACACATAATGCTATTTCTTCAATGCTTCATAACTTAAGACTGATTTTACACTTTTACTTTTTTAAAACCTGTGTATTTCTGAATGAAATCCAAACGTATTTATTAATGTCTGCGCATACAAACATAATACTACAATATATATGGAAACCTGTTTATTAGTCTTGTGAACTTATTTAATAAAAATTTGTATATTGTATACGCTTTTGCTTACTTAATGAATAATATAAAAAATCTATATTAAAATCATATTTTATACAATAAGTTTCATTCATAATCGTTCGTTTCGTTACTTTACATTATCCCCACAAGACTATGTTTTTGTTGCTTTTATTTAACCCTTAAATGCATATTGTTGCCAAAAGTCTACAAACAAATTTTTGTCATTTTAAAAAGTGACCCGTGACAAGTGTTTCAGAACGTATTTTTATATCATAGCTAATATTATAATTAAAAAAAACGCGTTAGAGGGTTTTCAGAAAATAAAATTTCATTCAGGTAATTTGACATAGGCATTGTGAAGGTGGAAAAAGTTGGTTGTATGATAATTTGTGAAGTTTGAATTAAGATTTAGTGAGAATTAATTGCTGAAAAGAGTTAAAAAAATAACAAATATATTAGATATAAGGTAAGAAATCAATATTATAACGTTTTTTTAAGTAATTTATCCTGAGTGTGTTTGTATTTGGATTTTCATCACCTATCTAGATGCATAGTGTAGCCAAATGTCTACATGCATGTTTTTTACATAAATATAGTTTTTATTGACACCAACATTTTTTTATTTTTTCCTTTATCTGTGACTCAAAACCTTTACTGAATTGTTAATTTTATAATTAAATAAAAAATCATGCATTTAAGGGTTAAAACTGTTCAGTTGTAAATTTTCCATACGTGTAATTCAAAAAGAAAATGCGTAGGTATTTATTGAGTAGATTTTCTTCCCCTAGATGAAAAATGTGACGTTTTTTTCTTAAACATTACGACGTGGTACGTTTAAGAACTCAATGCGGAGGGCAGACGGGCGTTTCCCGGTTCATATATAACGTTGACGTCGCTGTAATAGACTTTTCGTATTAAACGGTTTACATTACGCGCTATGAAAGGCGTTCGCGATGCATTAAAGCCGCTGAAGGTGCTGTGTATATCGAAATTGGAAGTTTTTAGTTCGACAGCAGCGGGGATAGAGTTTGCAGAGGTTCCCCCTGCTTCCCTTTGTGCTCGTCCCTACGCGCGGTAGGTTCGCGATAACCGCATTTTATACGCGTAATGCCCGGGATATCGCGCTAAGCTGATAGAATTGTGGCGGAATCAGCAGCCCTTTTGAAGTTCTATTAGATTCTAACACTCCCGGGTTCGAGCCAACGCGCCCGTGAAATTGTGGCTTTGTTGAGAATGTCTCAAATTATTTTTATAACCCCTCGCCGCTTTGTCGCCATTTAAGTCGATTTAACCCAACCTAACTAGTAGTACGATATAATTTTAATAGAAAACTGGTAGTAGGTTTGTTTTGAAGGAGACCGCCTAGGTAAGTACTAATAGTAATATGCAAACATCACTGTGTTTCGGTTAGAAAGGGGTAAAGAGACAGAACACCTTATGTCCTTAAAGCGACGAGCGTAATGTGGTGTTATATACCATCTGAACCAGAGCCACATGGTTATAAGCAGGCGTATCACTTACCAAGTGGTGTAAAAGGTTCCATACAACAACTCACGAGTTCATTTTGTTTTTGTTATGAGGAGAAAATTTTAATTCATGAAACCAAGCCAACCTCCCTTGCTCATAGTACACCATACTAATCAATAATCGAGGCTTTGGCTTCCCTCTAAGATTTATTGGGCTAGCGTGGTCAAAGACAGCCCAAATTACCCCTCTTTTGGGGGACGCCTATCGGCTGATGAAGTATCAGTTACCATGAGGTTAACGGCTTGATAATCGAATAAAAAAGAGCTCTGTATATAGCATTATATTCCGTTAGAACAATTACAAAAAATACATACAAACAGATTGACTTTTATCAATCATAACTTTACTACATATTAGTATACATATAAGTTAAAAAGATATATTATAAAGAAGTTGTTCTCTGTAACAACAGAAATTTATTGATACAATCTGTCTACAAGTTTATACGATGAAATAATAAAAGGACAGTGAAAATAAAATTACAGCTCGCATGTTTCAATGGGCCTTTTACTGGAGCTGCGCGTATAAATCGAGAACAATATACGTTGACCGTGTAGCGTAAATTCCATAGCGTTTGTAGCTCGATGGAAAACTAAAAGAAAAGAAAAATTAGGTTCAAAATTTAAAACAATATCGGTAGAGTTAAAAACGTGACGAGAAACTGTAGGAGAAACGTGAACTCTATAAGCTTTCAGAGTTAGCGAATGGTTTTTAATACTCTGACACTCGTTTATTTAAAGCTGAATCACAGCAAAGTTGTTGTATATCTTCTTTTAAGTCGTATTTCCTAATGACTGAGGGTTGTGGTCATCATGTGTAGTGAACCACAAGACGACTTTAGCAGTTATAATGGAGTGATATTTCCATTGCTTTCTCCATCTCACATAGCAGTCCGTCCACGTTTGGTTATTATATAGATATGTAGGTTTCCTCACGATGTTCTCCTTCAACGTCACAACACGTGGTATTAGTTGGTGTTATACTAATTGCTCATACATTGAAGAATTCATTGGTGCAGGTCGGATTTAAACCTGGTACCTTTAAAGCAAAAGGCCGGTGTTCAAATCATTAGGCTGTCACAGTTTGTACAGCTATCTCCTCTCTTTCTCCTGCCCTGGTCCCACTTTATGTAGGGTCGGCACAACATGTTCTTCTCTTCCAGTCTCGCCTATCAG
>DWLS01005258.1:0-12903 GCA_018246255.1 Pachliopta kotzebuea | reverse complement strand
AAGAGGGAGATTTGTCCCGGAGATTTGCGCTTACGGCGTTCGGGAGTGCGCGTACTACGGGAGCGAGTAAAGTGGATTAAATCTAAAGTATACTTTGACTTGTTGATATAAAATCGTATATTGTCTGTAAGATCGATATCGCGGAATATAGATCAAGATCACGCTATCAGTTCGCTGACCCATTACTCGAATGCGGGTTTGCCATATATGTGCATATAAACTTAAATATAAAGGGGTCTAAATCACCCGCGACTAGGTTTAGTTGTTTAGGTTAATGTGTGGCAGCGACATCTCGTAGCGATTACTCGACACTATCACGAAAGTACTAATCAATTTGAATTGTAATATACCTTTATTCATAAGCTTCTAATCTGTAAATAAAATCTAGAATAATATTTAATGTAGACTTATAACAAAATCTATACATAAAAATTGATAATGTCTGTATAGCAATGCATGATTTTTTAACGAAGAACTTTGGTGATAAACACTGAAGAATTTAATGTCTTTAACCTTCTCTGCTATAAAACTCGAAGACTAATATAGAAAAAAAAATGTATACATAAATTTTATAAATTACACAACACAACAATACTAACACAAACATAGAATAAAAATTAACAATATCCAAAATTTGTTTGGCTAACAACTACAAAGTGAGTGCTGCCATCTAGCGACGAAACCTTCCAACATATACAACGAAACTAAACTAATTAAAAAAACAAAATTTTGTGGCAAATCTAATTAATTAGTAAAGAGTAAAAACATATAGGGTACATTAAAACAAAACAGTAATAACCACAACATTAATACAGTAAAAATAGTTACCGCTATCCGCCGCTAGATGGCGGACTGCGACTATAGTACATAAGTTTCTATTTCTGACGTATATAGAAAAAATGATCCATGTTCCAGAAATGGACATTTATAGATTTATGTAGTGATGATGATTATGAATAAAGCTGAAAGCAATAATATAATTTTGGATAACTATGACTTAAAGCAGTGAAATTTATTTTACCTGCACTAAAAATTCCAATTTTCATAAGAACCGTTCGCAGTGAAGGTTAACAAATGTCGGAATGCTGACATCGAATTTTGTTACAAAAAAAAACTATAGGCAGCCTTAACAAAAATTTGCAATAACTTCATTGTGTTGACATTATTACAACTCAATCGATAAATTTGAAGGTAGTTATAAAAAAAAATCCTGAATACGTTGTTAAAGAAAAGAAATATTTACTTTATTAAATTAACAATCTAAAAAATTCTGCAGTAAATAAAAAGAAACAAATACTTGCCTATATTGCAACATTACCACAAAAGTACCAATTAGAAAAGAAAATGGTAACCAGCACAAAATTAGATCGAGTAATAACATAATAAACTGGATCAATTTTGTCATTCCGTCATTACTTAATGAGATGGACAGATGTTTTGATAAAGGAAGTCGCTGGATGAGGGCGGCATTTAAAGGTATCAATCTAAAAATCTTCTTTCGGAGTAGAGTAGATTTAAAAAAGAGTGAATAGACATTTGCTAGGTTAATGCGCTTTACCATCATCGACCACATTATCACTTAACACCAGGTGGGATCGTGGTCAAGCATTAACCTATACATACGTAAAAAAAAAAGAGTAGAAGATTAGGGTAAAGTCTAACAATTCCTAACTTTTTACTGATGAAAGTTTTTTTTTACCACAGCTCTTATTTCTACCGCCAAATAGTAAAAACATAACTGTGATCCGATTTGAAAGGTGCCGTATAATAGTGAAATTACTGGGGTATCGAAACACCTTATATCTCATCATCATAATGCTGTGTATACTATCTTAACTACCACCACGTTGTTATGGTCAAGAATATCACTTACCATCAAGTGAACAGTTTTGCTCGTATCATCGAGTAAATAAATTATCATTCACCGCCATTAGTCAATGAAAACCAGACTAAGCCTATAGGCTCGTTAAATTTAAATTTCATGTAGTTTAACTGGATAATTAACCTGAATTAATTAAATGTTATATACTTTACGTATAAGGCGCAGTGGTTATGGGGCTAGCATAAATCACTAGTACCTTGACCGCTAGTTTTTATCTAACCGGTTCGATGCAACACACCAACCGGCTTAGCCATTCGCTTTTTTATTCTAGATCGGACACGACTTTCTAATCTATTGTTGCTCAAAGCCGACCAGAGACTGGAAAATAAAACTACAGTAAAAATATACAAAAATAACAAGTAAACAATTTACTCTCCAATTTTTACTGCGGATTTTTCGCAGCGATAAAATCTGAGTGTTTTTATATAGCATTACAGAATCACAAAGCTTTATTATCTGACGTATAGAAATCTAGAATGATGGTAAGTGATACTTTTGCTCATAAATAGGCGCTAATTAGGATGATATACACTACACAACATTGGGCGCGTCGCTTTAAGACATAATATAATTACAATACAAACTTTGTTGCCCCAGTAATGGAGCTGCGATGGTACCTGAATGGTCTTCTACAACCAGTATATATTTTCAGGGTTAAAATTCTGATTAGATCTGGCTAGGACACTGTGCTCTAAACTACATGATAAACTATATATACTACTAATATACAAATAGTCTTTTGCATTCGTTCGGAACACCTTTTAACTGACCCTAGTTAACAACGGACTTTACTGTCATATCAACGATTCCAAAACCATTATAAAAAATTATAGTTGAAAGTATTTTTTTTAACAATTCTTACTACGTTGTTTTCTAAAAGTTTTTTGGTAATCTTTTTTTAAACATTAGATAATGGTTAGGTGAAGTAATGGAATGCAAATTTGTCTGTAATCACTGCATAGTTATAATATAAAGGCATTGACTTGTGACAGGTCTCTGTTACCGGAGGCAGTAATATGCAAACATTACTGTGTTCCGGTATGAAATGTGCTATACGCTAGTGAAATTACTGGGGTAAAGAGACTTAACACCTAGTCTCAAGGCGAGTTAGTCGAATATTGTGCTGTGTTTAGTATCTTAACCAGTGTCACGTTGTTATGGGCGAGTATATTACTTACTGTTAGGTGAACTCTAAGCTTATCTCGTCGCCAAGTTGAATAAAAAAAAATTGTCTGATGGTATTCCCGATACTTGTTTATAACACATCAAAACCTGTACATTTCCTGTATACAACAAAAACGATATTTGTGTACCACGTTATCATATTGAATGTGTTAAGAGCCCTATATCGCGATGATAACGGTACCCCTGGTGATGTTATCAGCAAATCTCCTCAACGTCGCGTTCCTCTTATTTGCTCTCGGTCGCCATTATTATCGTGACGTCACCATCCGCGTCTATGTCATTATTTGTCTACGATTTAAATAAAACTATACATATATATATAAGCGTACCAACTTACGTCTTAGCAATTGTAATGATTATTAATTTTTCTTTAACAAAAAGAAACAATAAAATACCGACATCATAGCAGACGTAACCACAGTAATGCACTATATAGAGATAATAGCTGCGGTGGTAGTAGAGGTTATTTTTAATCGGAGGAGAAATCTTCCAAAGATTGCTTCTGGGGGAAGTTAGGGTTATATGGGATATGAACACACCGGATCCCCTCTGCACTCTCTGGCTAGACTTCTCCCAAAGGTAAACCCCTCTTTAATACCCTCATCATGCTACCGTAAATACCAGATTATAATCTGCTTTTTTTCTTAGATTTCCCTTATTTAGCTATGAGGACCCCCTACGCTCAAGGCTAGCGAACCCAGAGACCACTTTAACGCCTTGTATGATAGGCAGGGCTTTATAGTCCTTTTCCTAATATCCCAAGACTAGGCTATCGTAGAGGATACATTACTAGGTAAACTCCTCACTAGTAAATATAGACTGAATAATAACTCGAATTGCCTATTAAATACAGTAGTATATCGTTGGTTTTTATGAGCAAACATTAAAGGCGGCCTTCCGGCAGCATAAAACGGTAAACGCTTTATTAAAGACGGTAACGACACGGTAACCGGTAACAATATGCAAATGGTCTTTTTAAATTCCCAAGTTAATTTCTAAAGAATGAATAACTGATAATGCTGTAAGCGAACGAAGCAGCACCATATGATCTGATTAAGCTGAATCTATGAGCATCTGACTAAAAATAGTGTCCGATGCACGCGCTGGTCTCGATTTAGCGCGCGTGGGGCGTTCAAAGAACCCGAAACGGTTTGTTTATAGAACCGCGGTGAAAGGATTGCGTAACACTGGGTTTCATTTACCAGCAAGCACCGTAGAACACCACCGAACCCCACGAGTTAAGATATTCCATACATCTATCATTGTGTAGATCACTCATAGTTATATTTGCTATTACATAAAAATTAACAGCACAGTCATTGTTCCCACTATTGGGACTTTCACATGTAGTCATAACCATTATAAGTATATTTATTATGTATGTATATCTATATTACCTATACATGTTGGTATTTCAGTGTCGATATTTATTTATTTACAATCATGAATCATATCGCAATTTTAAATAGTTCACTTATAGTTTTAGTACCTACCAGAACGTCTCTCCTCTATAAAGGTTGGCTGGTGGAGAATGCCTGCTGGCATTAAGCCCGCCTTTTAAATACCTTACTTTGAAGGTCTTACAATAAAGAAAAAAAAAATTAAATGTGAAAAATTATTGTCAGTTTCCTGATGACGTTTTCCATCACCTGAAATCTCAAGATCAATATGGATCAAACCTGAGCTTCTCCAAAACCACGTATACGACCGAGCTACCGTAGCTTTATAAGTAAATTAACAAATATGGGTTAAAAACAAAGCGTTAAAATTTTATACCCAGAGTTTTAATTAGGTACGTCCATCTCCATTACATTGGTTTCTACAATTGGTTATACTAACATAATTTCTTAGTGAAAACAGTAAATGTAGTTACCACAAAATTTGCTAATTTAACTTAATATCTGTACCGTCTACAATTAAACTACAGCATCTAAACTGCTAATGGACCGCTATAAGAGTAATATATCTCACGTGGCAATCCATGTTAATTAAAACGGTGTCTGTACTTGTTTACTTCAATTCTCGAAATTGCTTCGTTCAATATGATGAAATTGCTTAGCTGTTATTACTTGTTTATGCATTCTGAACCTCTGTGTTTCCAATTAGGCAACACAAAGGTTCTTTAAAATCAGTTTGGAGTTAGATTTGGATGTTTTTTATTTGAAGAGGCGTCGAGACGAGCAGGATATTCACCTGATGGTAAGCGATATACTTGCCAATAACAACGAGGCACTGGTTAAGAGGATACAGCTCTACATAACTGTCGACACTTGATTTAAGGTGTTAAGTCTGGTTACCGCAGTCATTTCAATAGTTTACAAATTATATTTTCGAAATGATGTTGGAGGGTCAATTTGTAAAACCTATGCCGATCTTGCGCCGTTCTTTTTATAGTAGCATAATCAAAACGTGTCCAATCTTTTTTGTAATTAAATCACTTTCTACCCTGTCTTCCGGATACCTGTTACTGGGAATGGTACCTTCTAGAACCAGCTTTGGAAAATTTAAGAGATCACATCTGCAGGTGACCGTATTAGATACATAAAAAGCGTAATTATATAAATAGTACATACAGTAAACTCGAACACGAGACACAGTTCGAGATCATTAAGGAAATCATTTAAAAACACAGTTAGTCATAATAGTGTACTTTTATAGGTAGTTTCATATCGACTGTACTTTATTATGTATTATTAAAGAAAAATTGCAGATAAATGATCGATGATTAACCTCAGGATGATTAACTGTGCACATCCGTTATTACCGATTGAATCTTCTTAAACAGGTTGTATGAAAGAGATAAATTTTATTATTTCGTCAAAACAGTTCGTTCACCTGTTTATAAGTGATACGACCACTAAAGTTGTAGAAATAATTACGATGATAAACACCGCACCACACGACTCCTTCCCTTCAAAGTTAAATTCTATTTGCTTAGTAATTTTTAACTACTCTTTAGTAAGAGAAAGAATAGCTACAGGGGTACTTATATGATCTACGACAACTGAAGTCTACCACCAGTAAAAAAAAAATATAGGGTGGGTTGTCTATATACCTTTACGTTTTTGTTGCAAGTACATTTACATTTCTAGATTTTCACACATAAATTACCGTTAAAGCTTTTGGACTCATGGATTTATCATTACACTGCACACTGATAGTAGGTTTCTATTGCCGAAGACAGGTAGGTACTACCGTAGCTCCTATTGGAGACGACGAACAGTGCTGTGTTCCAGCTTGAAGGGTGCTGAAGCTCGTGAAATTACTGAAGTAACGAGACCCAATACCCAACGTCTCAAGGCGACGAGCGCAATGTGTTAGGTATACCATCTTAACCAGTACCACGTTGTTATGGACAGGCGTATCACTCACCATCAGGTGAACGCCTTGATGGTCGCGTTGCCTTTTCGAATAAATAAAATCATTATTACAAAGTAACAAACATCACTAATGTATTACTGAATTTAACATTCTCATAGATTCTTAAGTGACCGTGTAATGTATTCGGACGTTGAACATTTCACTGGATTTGTCATCTTTATATAACAGAGCAGGGTACTTAGACCCTTAGGTCATCTACACAAGTTTGAATGAAAAAAAAAATGCTAAAACATGCAGTTAGCCGCGGGCTAAACTGTCTCACATAGGTCGTGTTGACTGCAGTTGGATATGAAAAGAGCTATTTAAGCCGCTGAAAGGAGTTTCAGAAATGTGTAAAGTTTGAATTTAAATAAAAATACTTATAGCCTCTGTTCTCGTACTAAGTTTCACTTATCTTAAATAAAATTTAATTCATTATTAATAAGTTCATTAACCAAATACAATAAGTCTTTATATGTTTAACATATACATTAAACAGAGTACAGTGACAGTAAACAAATTTATGTTTGTCAGTTCCTCTTAAAGGAACTTGGCATTGATAGTACAGTAGATATGAACGTAAGCTTGCAATTTTAGCTAATAACTACTGTTTACTATTAACAACGAATAGACACAAAACATAATTATGAACATTTTGTAAGGCTAAAGCTTAAAGCAAATTGCAAACAATGAAGTACGATGATGTGAGAATAAGTTATAGTCATTATAATTTATAAGTCACTTTATTACACGGAATCGAATTTATGACTAACTATGCAGCCGGACATTCTGACCACAACATTTGACCATATATGTACAAATAAATAAGATCAACATATAATACAATGAGATAGTGTAGATATCGGTTTAACACTAAACGTTTTCCTACATGAGAGTACTTTGAATTCTGTGGTTGCATACATAGTACACGTGTAACTATTATATTATGATTGTTTGTTTTACAGTCGTAAACCACTCTATTTCAAGTGATATTATAATTCCAATAAATTTTTATTAAAATGTTTAAGGTAATAAATAATAAATCGACTGAGAGAACTTTTGATAAATTATTAAGAATAATATATTTTCTCTATTTTATCTACGATCAGTCAGTTGTGAGAAAGGATAGACATTTAAGAACAGTTTTCTCATCAGGATACGTCTTCCATCTTGACAGACCTTCAATGGTCTTATTTTAATGGTTCATAGCAACCCTTTTCAACTATGATAATATGAATATATAATAAAGGTAATAGACAAGCAGGACGTTCCCTCTGATGAGAAGAGATACATCTGCTCATAGCAACGTGGCGGTAGTTAAGACCACAGCATCACATTGCGCTCATCGCCTTGAGACAGTGTTAAGACTTGTTAACCCAGTAAATTTATTAGCTACATCGCCTCACAAACTTGAATAGAGTAAAGTTCGCCAAGTAACATTTCTTGACTGCAATAGGAGCAGCTGTTGTACTAAGACGGTCTTCGGCAACAGAGACTTACTATCAGTGTTCCTATGTAGTAAGAGCTAAATAAAACATCTCAATAACTAAACTTCTTTCGTTTTATGTTAAATACGTTATTTCTGTGACTTTATCAAATGTAGCCTACGGTTCTTCTTAAGGTTATGGATAGTATGGGTTTGTAAAATAAACCAGCTGGCTGAGCCGGTTTTCTCCATTAGTTAAGGCATTAAAAACGTCGGTTTTCTATCGCCATTTAAAACGTGGATTGCTGTGAAAGCTTTTCCATTTTAATCTCTCGCCGGCATTAAACAATAGTGCGGAGGGAGTTCTGGATGCGCGGCGCGACCTTGTCAGTTGGAAATGACTACGGTGAGGTTGCGGTGCGGTATTGCGGACGATATGATGGATCAGGCAAACTACCAAGTTCTCGAAAACTGTTACACCATAGTTTGACCTTGTTTTCTTCATTGGCGTGTTCAAAACAAATATGATATATTACCATTTTCCTATATTCTGAAAGAGCAAGTTGCGACCTAATGGTTAGAGTTACGTTTGTTTATAAAAATGTTACGCTAGTAAAAATGATAAACACAATATCGTATTGCGCTTGTAGCCTTCAGAGGACATGTTAAGTCTGTTTACCCCAATGATTTCACTAACCTACACCGCCTTTAAAACCAGAATACAGTAATGTATGCATAGTACTGTTTGTCCGTTGCAATAGGAGCTGTAGCGGTAACTACCTTAAGTGGTCTCCGGTTACAGAGACCTAACGTCAGTAAACTATTTATTAAATTATTTTCTTCGTTTTATTTATAAATAACTTAAAAAACTTTAAACTACCTTAATTAACTTTAAATTAAATCAATGCAATTTTCACTTTTACTATTGTATAGTGCTTACACATTGCTGAGTTCTAATTTGGAATATGCTGACTGCATTAATATCACTAAACGCTAAACGAAGAGTATTCAATTCTGAAACGAATTAAACATCTGTTATTGGATACCAAGAAATAGTAGGTACTTTTGCGATTTAAAGGGACCTGTAGATAATAAAGCTAATAAGGGTCATGAGACTTAAAATCAAAATTTTCAATAATGTAATATTAATATCTCAAAAAGTGTAACATAGTTATGAGCAGACGGATTAATTGTATTCAGGTGAACTTTTTACTGGTGTTGTTCGTATTTTCTACACTATTAAAGTCTGTCTTTGAAATACAAAAGTAATAAAAAATAATCCAGCACTATCGCTAACGCTGACACAAATTTCGTAATGACTACTCGACTAATGAACGCATGCCGATGTAACATTGGGCAAACCACGCAAACCACGCATACCCACGGATCGTCCGCATTGCTATGACATCTTACAAACTTTCTATAACATTCCTTATTAACACACAATACACTATAGGAAATAAATGTAAATTAACATAATATTGTTAATAGAAAACGATATAAGTGTAGTGTATATCATCTTAATCAACGCCATATTATTCTATCGTATCATTTATCTTCGCGGCCACACTGCGTCTTATCGGATCGTTGAATAATTTTTCTTTAAAGAAACAAGTAACACGATTCTTGTATTAGGTACATATTTATCATAAAAAAGTCGCTGATGTGTTTCTATTATACAAATAAAAGATGATTATGAAGAGGGCTTAGTAGGAATTTGGTAAATCTGAAATTTGCGGACATAGACGAAGTAGTTAAGAACCTACAAAATACGAAGATCAGGCAGTCAATAGAGCAGAGAGATGACGGAGTGGATAGGGATAGAGTGGTAATCGCAGGCGGCAGAGTAGACCACCTGCATGGTGAACATCGCTGGGAATTCCTAGATGTAGGTGGAATAGCATCAGCTGCGATGGAAATCAATTTAGAATGAGCATGTTCAGCTAGTTGGGTAGAATATTGATGATGACTTAATATTTAAAAAGTATAGAATCACTCTGTCTTAGTGTAATAAATCAACGTCGCAATCGGACAGGTCTGCAGCGGCAGGGTCTTGCTTTACCTAGACAGACGTAAGATATTTTACAGCGCACCTATTCTAAGCTTAAAGTGAGAATAATAGCCTAAAGCAATTTATCACCACGGTACCCTGTTGCTCAGTTAAATTCATTTACGTGGAGTGCGACCAGGCTATCCAACTCTCTTAAACAAAACCCTATGTATGATTACATGAAAAAGTATTACAATAAACTATTATCGAAATTAAATGTACTAACTGAAATAGTATCGGATGATAAGCATAAGTGTTTGTTGCGTTGGAGTGTAACAGTTCCCACACAACAACTCACGGGACCCAAGACAATTTCACATGCTCATGGTGCAGCCTGCTAATCAACAAACGAAGCTGTGTCTCCTCACTAACCCGCACTGAGCCTGCGTGATGGAAGACGACTCAAAACCCTCACTTTTGTGGTGGCCATGTCCAGCAGTAGACATCTATCAGGTGACGAAGATAAGTTGTAACATAACATTTGGGCGTATGTTTTATTTATACAACAATCAGACAAAAAAATACTTCATTTGATGATGTGATACTCTTGTATATAACAATGTGGTGATGACTAAGATATTTATATACAATATAATATAAATTAACCACCAGACATACCACAGGCGATCATTCTGTATTAGCGATATTCCGTGAACAAGGACAAAAGCGTTTCGCTTCATCCATCATAATGTCAACAGCGAAGCGTTGGAAAAGTCTACCTTCATCTGTTTCCTTCTAGGAATTACTTTCGAATCAAGAGTTAACAAGCTAGTTCTAGACTAGTGCTATTAATTATAAAACAATACATGATAAGCCGTCAGTCTCACAATTAACAAAAATTGCTAAAAAAAATTCTGTAGTATTGATAACATCGCCAGAGGCAAATCACATTCAAAACGGAACAGTTGATAGTCATTATGATTTTTAATGATTTCTGTCAATATCCTAGATTTACTTACGAAGTGGATCTCCTATTTCGAAACATAGGACACCATATTATCAGAACACAGCGGCCGTTAGACGCGGCGGCGTGTAATTAAGATTGTTAGTGACGCAGCGGCTCGTAATAATGCAAATTAATTGTACTAAGTGACACCCAGTCACCAAGAAAACGAACACAACAGCATAAAATTACAAATATATTGGGATCGTTAAAAACTGGTCTTGATACATCACAACGCAAATTTCTGTCGCCGTCATAAAGAGGCAGTTCTATCCGTGGTTCTTTGATCATTGTAGGTTCCACCGGAACTTCTATTTCTACCGCCAAACACTGTGCAAACATTACTGTGTTCTGATTTGAAAGAATGTTACTAATGATATTACTGGGGCAATGAGAACTAACATCTTGTGTTTCAAAGCGATGAGTTCAACGTTGTGTATGTTTATCAGATGAACGAAAGTTTCTTTACTTCGAGAAATAAAAAAAATGGCGTATCCTGTTTATGAAGAAGTCTCCTTTTAATAATTTCATATAGCTAAATTCAAACTTGTATATGAAATAACAACAGTATCAAAACTTAATTGCTGTTTTTTATGCTAGGTCCCTGAGATAGTTTATCTGTTATGTGTACTTAGTACTGAGACTAATTATGCATTAAACCATTGCGTGTATCAAACAAAAAATTACTTAGCTTATACAGAATCATCATCATCAATGACCGCTCATCAATTATCGCGTTCTTTCCACTCACTTTGGACCTTATTAGCCATAAAAGGTGTTCACGGAGTTGTATAATTAAAACTATTTAAACATGGCCTTATACATCGATATATTGTGTAAAAAAAATATCAGATATTTAACTGAGAACTCATAGTTAGTAATCTTTTATAGACCTTGGAATTAATAATTTAAACCTTACCTGCGTTTCTATGTATAGATTTTTATGATTTCTTCAAGTTCTAAATAAACTCACAGACAGCTACTAACTAACCAATTGTCAGATAAACTTAAAACCCGATGACTCAATCCACGCATTGTATGTTGCGTATATGTGTGATAATCCAGTGGGGTATGTAATCAGTGTGATGAGTATTTTGTCCTTTTAATATTTTTTTGTAACTCATAATCCAAAAATGCAAGTGTAATTTTCAAATCCTGCAATTTAAGATATAACACCTTACCTTTTCTCTGTGCGAGTGCCGATGGTGCGTCACCGGCGGCGGGTGTTGTGGCGGAGGCGGTATTTGGTTCTGTCCGGTGACCACCACCGGTAGGCCGTCGACTATGGTCACCATCACACGTTTGTCGGCGCTGCGGCGACGCTCCGCCGAGTTCCTGCGCCTGCGCTGCTCGTCGGCTACCGGCCGCGAGAAGACGGTCCTCCGGTCGAAGTTGCGCGGATCTCCCTGCACCTCCGCCGCCCTGGTCGCCGGGGTGTGGCTTTTGGATCGTTTCAACAGTCTCATCACGTGGGATTTGAGCGCGTCGGGCTTGCTCACCGGCGGCGGCAGCTCCGGTTTGTGCTTGTACGATTGTGAGTGCGCGTGGTGGCGCTGGACCGACACGGTGTGCCCCATTCCCGGTGGTATCACGTTAGACAGGCTCTTAACTGCGTAAGCAGCATCTACTTTGTTCCCGGCAACGCAGGATACCTCGTACATTACGACACTTTTCACACCCGCGTCTCCTTACTTAGAAGCTCACACTGCTGCCATTTCATACGCACTGCAATCCTTAACAGCTCAACAATAAACCGGACACGATCCCGAACACCGCCTCACAAATAGTCATTTATGTGTACTGCGGAACGCAATTCATAGCGTTAATTGGATTCAAGTCGGGCCGACCGGTCGCGGAAACGTTTGTTATCACACAAAAACAGCACGCCCGTACTTAACCGTACGCTAAGCATTCGAGCTGCCGGTGATGTTTCAATTGTCTGAGCGCATGCAATCGTCCGCACGCGTCCGTATCCCGCGCGCGACTGTCGGCGTGCTCGCGGGCGGGCGGGGACGGTGGGGACGGCGGGGAGGGTGTGCTCTCGGGCGGCTCAGCGG
>DWLS01005257.1:0-12904 GCA_018246255.1 Pachliopta kotzebuea | reverse complement strand
AATGGACCGGTCGCGCTGGAAATCTATTGGAGAGGCCTACGTTCAGCAGTGGACTGCAATAGGCTGAGATGATGATCTTGTAAATATAAAAAGAAATTGTTGCAGTAAACAATTTTTTTAATTTTCAAAAATCATATGATCATTTATGATAGTCATAATTTTTTTGTGAACGGATCGTTACACTGTACTAACACCGTCTATGTTTTTTTCAAATAACAATAATACTTTCAACAATAATCCTTATTTAAACGACAATGTCCTTCCGTCTGTCCGTCAACAATTTTCAATCTCGAGAACTACGAGGGGTAGGGATAAATCTAATCTTTGTGTTTAAAGGTAAGGGTTAAAGGTCTTATAGGTAAAGACTAAGTCACTTTATTTAATTACAGGATATCATATGTATGTCGGGAGATGCCGCTGGATGCGGGCAGCGCAGGAGCTATCAGTGCGGAGACCCTTGAAAACCTAAACTAAGTAGTGGTCATCTTCCGACTGATAACGTAAAACAGTAATAAGAACAATGCGATATAATTTTACAAAATAATAATATTACCGAGGCATAAATTAAATTCCGCCCAAGTTGTTCAGCAAGATAATCATTTCTCATGTTACAATAAATAAAATTCTAATTTAACTACTTGAGGGCAAATAACTTTTTCCCCGTCAAAAATAACGGTTTAAATTTCATTCGCATTATGAGCGTTCGCTTAAGATTAATTCGGTACGGAAAGATTTACGCTGCGCATTCATAAAGTTTTTAATTTTATTAAAAACCCTACACGGGCGGCAGGCGGACGGCGAGATCGCCCGCTCTGGTCTGTCGAGATACCTGCGCTAAAAATAGAATAATTCAACTGGGAATAAAGAGCTCTACATTTCATAGCCCACTTTAACATTGTCGTTTTATTGTTTAGACTCCGAGAGAGAGCTTCGGTCCGCTTTTTCCACACACTCGGAATAAATGCCAGTAAAATTTTGAGGTCGAATTTCGCACCGAAACCGTGTTATTTTGCTAATTGCGCTCTTAAATGCTTCAACGCACTAGTGATACAATCGGGGCTTTCATTAGCGCTTCCACTGAGAAGAAACATTACGTCTTATTATAAAGTATCCAGTTACCTACTTGCGTTCTTCTACACTTGAAACTTGATGAAACAAATGTTTATTGAAACATCGTTAATCATTGAATTTGATAGAGTTTAACAAATTAATATAACAAGTAGCCCATACAAAATTCTGAAAGTTTGGGCACCCACAACTCGGGAACCCGACCACATACCAATAAAATTCCAACAGATCTGATCTTATCTAAGCGAGGTCTGCCTGAATGCCAAATTTCGGCCTCCTATCCCTTGTAGTTCTCGAGATTGAAAATTGTTGACGGACAGACGGACATTGCCATTTAAATAAGGATATCATATTTTAAAACTACATATCAAGGATATGGCTATATATTATTAACATGCTCATCATCATCATTTCAGTCTATTGAAGTACACTGTTGAACTTATGTCTCTCAAGCCCGATGACATCCAACGATATTCTGTGATCTTCACCAAGTCATCGGTATTGTTGAAAATAGCTATCATCAACGCAGGTCTTCACAAAATATTATTTCATTACCATTCATAAAAGCAATTTTGAATAATAAAATATAAATTGTGCAACATTTTTAAAAGTCAGTTTAGAATTACGTATCAGAAATCTTTGGCTGACGTTACGTCGTAGTAATCAAAATTGAATATGGATTGATCTGATCAAATTTTTTACTCAGAATGAAACAAAGAGAATTGAACTAAAACAATGCACATAATTCATACAAAACCAAAAACATAACGGTAGTTCATAAATATAAATAAGATTGCATTTATGGGAAGGTCCGGTCAACAGCCCCCGTGTAACTAAGTCTTATGGGGACAACACAATGCTTTCTGAACGACGATCTCCTCAGAAACACCCTCCACATCACGCGCTCCTTTGTTTACTTCCTTTTGTTTTGTTTCTTTGTGTTTTAATGGTTATATGGTTGATAGGTAAGACAGGAATTGATAAGTAAGAATCACATAAACTTCTATGACACATTACATTTACTTTGACTAACCGCCGAAAATAAATATGCGTTTTAATTTTTTCTTACATTTACTGCTATCTAAGAGAGAAACAAAAATACGCCCTCTATTTTTATTATAAACAATTTTTTAATGTTTACTATTTACAAATATACCTCTAACCCTTCTTGGAAAATTATTGTTTCCAGTATACATCATTTTGTTTCATAAAAACTTAAAGAAGTGAAAAGGTTGTGTTTTTGTTCACTGTTGTTTAAATTTGAACTAAGTTCACGGTTAATCGTGTCTAAAGGCATCAAAACAGGACACAGGTTTGGTATATCTGAAATAAGAAAAATAACGTCAATCATTACAAAGAATTCTCTACAGCGTAGATAGTCTGAAGAATGTCGCAGTTAACATATTTTCTTTTAACATGAAAATTAAAAAAGAAAACAATTTCTTTTACGGAGATGGCTTTTTATAAACATTGTCAAAGTGACAAAGTATTTTATGAATAGACATTCTTTTGAAAGTAAATTCTTTGTAACTTTATTAGGCGCTGTGGAAATTTCAATATGCTAACAAAAAGGAACTTCTTAAGAGAAATCGGAATAACCGCATCAAGAGAGGAGCAGATCTTACATCACGTTTGAAGTCACAATAAAAGGAATTAAATAGCTCGGAACGAGTGTTACTGGCTTTGAATCCCGTCCTTCATAAAAACTGAGGCACGCGTCCAAATACCGTCGCAGGTAGATATTGCACAACTCACTTCACAAAGCACTTTCATATTTCTTTTGGTTGTACAATGACTCTGTGATATTTAAAAATTTGTATAGAACATGTGATGTAATTTCCAATATTACTTTTAAATAAAAAGTATTAATGGAAATGGCGATTTTATAAATAACTTTTAGAAGATTTTTATACATTGTATAAAAACACGATTAATACATTTTGAGGAATGAATAAAGTTTTAGATTTTTTTAAGTCCTTACACTATACATCCTGACACGATGGGTCTTTGTTGCAGGAGATCATCTCTGAGTAGGTACCACCGCAGCTCCTATTGCAACCGGCAAACAGTAATGTGCAAACATTTACTGTGTTCCAGTTTGAAGGGCGTAGTGAGATAGTGAAATTACTGAAGTAATGAATAAGAATACTATTATAAGAATTACTGAAGAAACACCTTGTGTCGCAATGTGGTGCTGTGTATACCATCTTCAAGAGCGCCTCGTTGTTATATATTTTGTAAGCGTATCCTTTACCATCACGTAAATATGTCTTGCTCGCCTCGTCGGCTCGTCGGATAAAAAAAAGTCTTTTAACTAAATACAATGTATTAAAAAAAAATTTAGTTGAGCAAAGCGAAATAATCGTCAAAAACAATGGAAAGCTCTGAACACGTGTCCCGAATTTCATCTTTTATTTCGATCCGTTCGACACAAAAGAGCATCTGCGTAACTAATGCGTTACTAGTAATATAAAATACGGGCCGGCTTATGCCTTATTTAGTCACAAAGCAGAGTTGGAATGCGGCCGTGGCTCATTTGTAATTGTGACAATTAAGAAATGTCTCCTTTAATTTAAGTTACGATGAACCCTCAAAACGCGGAATTAATAGCACCTAGTACGGATGAGTTATTATTAAACTTCATTTCGAGGCTTCCTTTACATACTACACTATGTACTATATAAATCATAGTAATAAAATACGTCCAGGAATAGTAGATTCACGTTTAAAAGTCCCTAAACTTTTTGAATGTAATTACTTAAAAAATATATTAACATTTAAGACCGTTGAAATGAATTACGGAAACTTTTAACTTATATTAAACGATATCAAAAGGCAGCCGTGTAACCGTATTGTGTTTCAATTGCTTTAATATCGGACGCACCTCCATTAAGCGAGGCTAATCAAAATTTCGACTTCCTCTGACCCGCGGCGGGGTCTCTTTTGCCCCCCTTTATTTACTCAGAAGTAACGCGATACGTCATTCACACCAGCAAGCGGCGACCGGACGCCGTTCTCGTTAGTGTCAATAATATTGCCCAAAGCAGACGACACCACTTATTAACCAGCTGAGTCACAACAGCTAATGGCAACTGAAATTATTAAGTAGGAGACGCCCTATATATTTCTTTGTCATAAAATTCTTTTAAGTTTCTGGACAAGATTACATCAACTCACAAATTGTTTAACTCCTTTCTATAGATAGTACTTTACCGCAATTTTACATGATTTACATCAGCTTTGACTAAGAACGCGCTGGTTTCAACATGAATAACTACAAGATCATAGCAATTAACTTAATTATTAACATCATTTTGTTACAAAATTTTACCATATATTTAACCAACCAATCGTCAATTGTTATTAAGAAATGAAACGACGGAATATTACATTTGTGTTGTCAAAAATTTATTTTCCTTATTGCCAATTTTTGTAAGGCTCAGTTTTAAGATGGCTTTAGACTGCTTTACGTATCTTATTTGATTTCGGTGTTTCTGTTGATATTAGGTGTTAATAATGTATTGCCCAATATTCATAGCTATTTATAATACAGAAACATGCTTGTAATTTCTTGTTATAAAAGCGCCATTCATTATCTATGAGTCACTACGCACTTAAGAGCGAACCATAATCATACTTAATGAACGTAAAAAAACGTTCGTAATAATAACGATATAAGTTCTTCTCAAATAAAACTATAAAGAATAGGTATATAAGTTAGCAATTGTACCTGAAATAAACGGTTCTAACATACTACGCGCGTTGTTGATGTACGGTAAGTACTTTACTAGGCAGACAGTATTCCACATATTTACACAAGACCGGTGGTCTTTTGTTATTTCTAACTAAAGGGGTTGTTTACACAAAAGAAATTCGAGTCACTATGTCAAAGGAATATTTTACTAGCTCTTTTTCTTATTCGGGAGACGTATTACCAACAATTGTTATTTTTCACTTAAAAAAACCTTGGTAGCTTTGTTTTATATGGAAGAAAAAAGCGATGGATTCTCGTGTACTATGTCAGTTATAGGTAATACTTATGTAGCCTTTGAAATGGATTATCCGTACATTAACTTTACAAACAGGTAGCAAAAGATTCAACGACTATAATTAAGATGATATTGCAATCGTACCGACCCATTCATTTTAAACGGAATAGGAAGAGATACGTTAATTAATTCAAACTTAACGCCATATTGATACTTATCCTAACACGCTTTTCAATTTTAGCAACAGGATGAAACGGTTATAGGTTGTGCGATATCTGTAATATGCGGAAATCTTGAAAGTTCGTGAACCTTGTTTTGAGGGTGAATCTGGGTTGAGTACTTATCTGTTGGAATACAGCCAACGCCTTTATTCGATGATAATAGAACAATCATACAGCTTGCACTGAATTTAAATATCTATACAGGAACACTTCAACTCCATTTTTATGGGTTTAACTAAAAAATTATAACGAATAGTATAACGGTACATTTTATTTAAAATATTGTAAAGATTAGAAACAAAGGAAACATCGTATTCAAACAGAGCGCGTTTCCTTTATGGAAAAGTCTACAGTCATTATAAAAGGAATTACTTTTTCCTTTTTATAATGGACTTCTTTATATAAAGTAAAGCCACGATACATTTCATATCTTATTTCCAAATACATATGGACGTTTGCGACTAACTTGTTAATAATAAAAGTACGCCAAAATCAAAAGAAAAAATATACATATGTGGTTTATGAATTGTGAAAGTGATATACTCATTGAGTGGGTGAAAAAAGTATTTATTACAGGAACTACATATTGATAGGTTTTACTTTAACAATTTACTGTCATCAAAAAAAAGGCAAAACGCCTTTTGCTCAATTATCCTGTGCTGAATTTTGTAGCGCGCAAATCAAATTACACCTATCGTCAAAGGCTTGAAAAATATACAATGGTACGAGAGTTTCGTTTCACATGACGTTGATTAAAGTATATCCTCTAACACGTACAACAAAACGAGATATATTTATAAAATAGTTGCGTGATCGCCATCCCCGCCGGGATAATGCTCTAACTTAATTTAAGTGATGCTGCGGTTTGAATTATGTTGTCCGTTTCATTTATCGGATCACTTACAGTCTAAAATTAGACGCGACTTAAGACGCTAATGAATAATAAAAAGCTATTCTACTAAAATGAAAGAGAGCTCGAGTTATTAAAAGTTACATGTTTTAAATCGGTCAATTTATTATTAATCAAACTCAGTATCTTTTCTGTAAATGTACCATTTAGCTTTTATTAACAGTCTTTATTTTGTAAAAACGTAATAGTAGGAAGTGATACAAATAATATTATTAATAATGAAATACTGTTATAATGTTGTCATAATAAAGAAATTTAAGTTTTTAATTCGTTTAGTATTTGAATTGTGTTTGGCATCGCTTTAAAACTTTTAAGACTGGTTGAATTGGTATTTTGTCGATCTGGCCACTCTTATCCCAAATACACTATACTCCCAGATCTTACTCTAACATACTACCACTATTTTCAAAAGAAGCAGTCCAAACGGTTTCAGATTTTATTGACTCTCAATTTAAAAATGGCTTTGACAAAGTAATCGATGAACTCCTTATAAAAAAGTTAAATGTGGATAGATAATAATGGGTACATACTTCGATTCATTAATCAAATTATTTCATAAAAATATTTGTTTCCTGTCTCCATAAAATATGCTAAGTTTTTTTAAATGTTTTGACATTGAATAACAAATAGAAATTTTTATCAAAAAATGCAGCCGATATAGAATCGTTTATACGCTATACTGGTAACACTACACTTAGCATTGTTGTAGCCGAGAACAATGACCGCAAAGCGAAATGCAACGGTGCAGGGAACGAAAGATCGCAAGAAATCGTAAACGCGAGCAATTACAACGTCCGAAACAATGGTGAGAAATAGCAAAGACTTAGTTATATTCCCCTATGGGAAAACAGCAAATTATCACATTTCTACTTTACAGTACTTCTTGCTGGCCATCGCTTTTTAATTACTTACGTTATCCATTATTTTTCAGAACGCTAATATCTATATAATCTTTATGCATAATTGTCATAATTTTTCCTGTCATGTCACTAGGTATACTTTCATGATTTCTCCACTTTTCTCTATCCGTGACTTTGTCCTCTATTATATCACATCATTCGTTCATGAGAATACTTAAACATAAGTCTATTAATTTGATAATAATAAAAATTTACTCATATGTTTTTTTATGGGTTATTATAACTTACTATTAGATACCTTCAATGTAATTTTTATAATCAAACATTTTCATATTACCTTTACGTTTGTTACAAATGTGTGAATGAAAACATTGTGAGGAAACCGACATGTTCCAAGAACGACTTTTATGTAAATGCTCGATCAACAAAACTTTACTTAGCCAGCATAATGGACAGCGTTGACTGACTTCTTTAAGAGAGAAGGCGTTGAGCCTTGTAGTGAAAACCTTGAAAGGGCTGTTTATACATGATACGTTTTAAGCATTTTTTTTATTGTAATCATAAATTAGTTAGGTTTATGTATGTAATGTCAAAATCGCAACGACGTCAAGGCCCGCGAGCGGCCGGTCGTCAGTCCGGTTTGTTCGACACACTCTGTTTCCGACGACGCGACGCCAATATGGCGGCAAACCTGTTGTCTTTAACTACGGAGCCATGTTTTATGAAACTTAAATGATATCCAGCTACCTCCTTACATTGCTTAAGTTTCGAACAAGTTATTTAATAAACTAATAATTTGTCAATTTTTATATAAACTTTATACAGGCAGATATGACATGTATGCAATGACTGACATGTTGTCAGGTCTTTCAAATCCACCGTTGTAAATATTAGTACATAATATATTAGTACTATACATACAAGATGAAAAGTTCCGTTTTATAATTCTTGCTTTTACTAGCAACTAGACGACTACCTGGCAACTGACTCACAGACCTTGTTTAAATTCGCAGCGGATGCCAATGTTTATGTAACACTCAAATTGCCGGTCTTCCAGTTAGAAAATTTAGTACTTATAATACTGCATTGCGAAGTAAAAAAAATAAACAACATTTTATAATATTCCATATTTACTTGTTAAACTATAAAAGACAGAGAACTTTTTATACATTCCTTGTGAAATCAATCAGTCAAGGAAAGCACACTAATGTTTTGTATTTGCCCCCATTTCCATTCATGTCTACAAACTGTTCTTAATTAGTTTTTTGCGTCAGGAGTTACGTTACAAAGAACTACCGTAGTAATACGAACTTCTAATTATAATAGTAGTTTACAATTAGAGAACGCATTTAATATTTTTCTATTTAATGCAAAGTGTAGCCGTTTTATATTACGGTTAAGCAATTTCTTTGACTCTTCACTAGTGAGTGTACCAGTAGGAAAAAATTATGAACTTTTATATTTTAGTACACGACAAAAGCATTTGTTAATAAATTTTGTATACTACCTATAAATAATCTTGAGACAATATACTCTGATCTATATTAGTTAACTAGCAATCGTCCGTAACCTAAATATTTTTTAAATATAAATTATTTGCTTATCTTTTTAATGATAAATTTGTTATTTTTGGAGACTTTGTTATTACACGTTTCTTAAATTTTCAATGTCAAATATTAACTCTACCGTAAAAAAAGGTATTCATGTGAATGACAATAACTCGGGTACGGTCGAGACAGTAAAGTAATCTTAAACATTACATATAAAGGCTTTGTAATTGTTTGAAACGACCTGCACGAGTTAAGTTTAATGTCATGCTAATAAAAGCCGACATTAGTTTATCAATACTTTCATATTATTACAATGAATTCTGAAAGTTTTATTGTATAAAATATATGTACTCATAATTTTTCCTTTTTGTCCATATGTTCTTGTTCTAATCTAAATCATTTGCTAGCAATTTGCTATAGTCAGTTATTAATCTTACTTTAGAATCTGAACGAGTGAGAGCACGGCAATGTAACAAAAGCAACGAGAACTGTGTAGCGTAGTCTATTTGTAACAAAAACTCGACACCTGAGTGAAATTGTCGGGAAAATATGCTATGTCCCTACTTCCCGTCTGCAGCTAAACTGGTTACTCTACGATAAAGCCGGTTATCAAGAATTCACAAGCAGTACGAAAGCGATATTAGTTCGTAACGATGCGCTGGTAAACGGAAATTGGCATTATAGAAAACCGGTCATCAGTGGGTTATGGAGCGATGTTTAATAAATCAAGTCTTAATCTACAAATGGAGATAGCACGAGCCAATTTGATATTCGACTTGATTTCAGTGAAAGTTGAGAAATACCTACTTAATTAAAGTTTTGCTATATATAACTATTGTTCTATAGCTCGTTGATATTACGGAGCGAATTTATAAATTTCGTTACATGATGTCTAACAAATTCATCCAATTTCTAGCTGAATAATAATATTGTCTCTTCCAACAAAAAACGACCATGAAATGACAGAGTATTTACTAACGCGTCAGTATTTAAAAATAATACATATTCCTTATATATTTGGTACAGTTTATAATGTCATTTTTGCATTATCATATATACAGAATATTTTTTGCATAAACAGATAATAAGAATTTTTAAATCGAAAAACTTCAAGATAAGCTTGGGATTTATACAGTAAATTATTTGCATTGGCCGGAGTAATGCAGTGGGAAATAGGAGACCGACCGCTTTGCGACTGAATAGTGAACTACGAACACATTTTCAAATTTCCTTAAGACCAATATTTTTCTTGTGTACTACAACTGAATTATAATAAAATAACAATGATTAAATATGAAGAAAACGTCCGGTTATTTTTGTTTTAACCGATAAACTAACAGATGTCTTCGCAACTCGGATTGCATGAATCATACTACCGTTATTATTGTGCAAAACGGGAAAGAGTTATTTTTCAATTGCCCGACTTAATATAAACTAGTACGTTGTTCATTGACTATAAAATTTAAATTATTTTAATAACTGACAGTTATTTAATAACTACACATTTTCATTTACCGAAGCTTACAATTGTGCGGATTCCGAGAGGAAATTTTTCAATTAACAAATAATTGTGTTTATTTTATATAGTCAATTCTTAAGACCTATATTTAATACTCACGATTTAAAAATTCGCTGTTAAACAGTTTTTTTGTTAATATTTATTAACAAATTATGTTTTTCATAAGTGATTATATCAATGAAATATATAAATAACTATGAGACAAATAAGTTCCTTTTAGATCGGGTCATTTGGATCCCCAATCACACAGGTTAAGTGACAACGAGCAGGGGAAGCAGGAACATCATCATCATTTCAACCGATTGACATCCACTCCTGGACATAGGTCTCTTGTAAAATATTCCACAAAATGCGATATAATGCTGTTTGGATCCAATGGCTCTACCTGAATGTACTATTTCAGTAGCAAATTTATCATATAAAAATGATATCTATACAAATGAGTTAAAAAAAAATACCGGTAACTAAACTCTACAACATATGGCCCTGGAAATGTATCGATGACCTCTGTTTTATAAAAGCATGCTCTTACTGTGCCATGAAAGAATTGTTTATTTATTAAAATAACTTAAATCATGAATATGTGTAACAGAATATAACATAGTTTTGCACAGATAAGAGAGTTTTCACCTTTGATAATTGTATCGCATACGGAGGGACTACCTGCTGCCAGATAACCTATCTATATCTACAGATATAGGACAACATAAAATAGTAATAACGCATTGATAAGAAAAGAAAAATTCTTTAAATTCCCTTTATAATTTTTATTTAAATTATTTATTAATCATTACAAAAATCATTATTAACGTTACATATATTAATTAAATATATAAAGAGGTCAAGAATTAAAACTGATGTTTAATAGGGATACATGAGACAATATGAAACCCTAATGATTCAAAAATTATTTATTGTTGCATTTTCTTAGATTTTATAGACTTTATTGCAATTAAGGTTCTTACTGAACAATTAATGCATATATAAATATTAAAAAAATTACTCATTATGCAGCCTTGTTCTGTTCAAATCCAGTAACTCTGCACAGCGATTTGTATTTAATATCGTCTATGCCCAGCAATGAACGTCAATCAGTTGAAATGATGATATAGCATTTAAATTCACTTCATAAATTAAAAAATTATATTAAATTAACCCCCATTAAACGGAAAAAAAGCTAATTTCTTGAATTATTAGCACTTTACCCTATAAAGTACCACTACGGTAATTAAGAGTGTAGTACAGTATGATTTACTACATGATATATTAATTTTTACGTTCAATGTATGAAATCGTAATGACTGATGCTTAATTTCAGTTGTCACGTTACTACTGCTCTGGAACGTGATAAGTGCGATATGTTTCGTGTGATTCATCACGGTGACCAACATCACGAGGAGTTATACCGTTAGGATTAGTGTTAGTACATAATTTACATTTTTAACGAGACGCACTCGGACCTTTTAGTTAAACATACGACGCACTTACGTTTGCATTCCTTATAACTTACGTAATAAACATACAAAGTTTTTCCAACATATTAAATGATGACAATGAAAATTCTTTATAAGATAAATAAAATCTAATATTAATCTCTATAAAGGAAACGTTAAAAAAGTTACTTAATGGAAAAATAATGTTTTTTCTTAAAATTAAAAAAAATTATGAAACTTTATGAAATATATTACTGTTTTCTGTTTGATGTTTTTAGTTGCATTACTAAATGAATTTCTTTTCAGCGATATGACATTTCATTTGTGATTTTAAATCAAAGAAAATGGACGGATATTTTATCGTTCAATTCGACCAAACAATCCCCTACATTTTAATCAAAAGAATTTTATATACATAAGCAATATGTGCGTCAAGTATATACGAACACAAAGGCTTGTCCATTTAACACACGATATCCTCAATTACGTCCGTGTAAATATGGAAAACGTGGGACCCAAATTAAAATTAATTCGAATTATCGGGTTGGTAACTTAACAAAGGAAAGTTAATTTAATGCTTAATTAATCCATTTGTTATTTTCCTAACTATTTACATATAAAAGTCTTGTAATCCCTTCATGAAACATTATTTCCTCAGTCTAGAACATTTTGTCGTAACTACAATTATAAATGAACATGTACTCCAGTAATTTATCGAGTTAGGCAACTTCTGTTTTTTTTTATTACTATTATAATTCTATTGAAGTTTAGATTATATAACTACATCAACTACAGATTTCAGGAATATTTTAAAATATTTACGGTGCAGATACGAACAACCTATTTACATTTCTGGTTAATAACATGCTCAAAATATTTTCATTCTCTGAAAATTTTTAATTCTTGCTCTTTCTATGTAGTCTCTTTGATACGTTGGAAAAAAAACTTGTCTCCAAAGCAGAACATTGCTATAGTAAAAAAGTTTAATGAAAACCCGTGTGAAATGGGTCGAGATAAACAATGTATTTGTAATATTGGTCATGTAATCGAAAGCCCTGGGCTGAGCTCAATTTGGGGTCTCCGCATCAATACAAATAATGAAAAGTTTTACGTTAGAACAAATATAACCCTTACACTCTTTCGCTTTTTAATATTATTTTTTGTCATGGTAACAGATTTTCTTTAAGGAAAACCTGATTTACGCTTTTTTTGTTATTTTACGTATTTTCAGAAAAGGAGATGGTCTAATCATACGTAACTGCTCTTTGTTAATTTATTTGCAGATATACAAGTACAGTCCTCAATATACAATTATATCATATACAATTATATCAGAGGAAGTTTGAAAGTAGCG
>DWLS01005256.1:0-12905 GCA_018246255.1 Pachliopta kotzebuea | reverse complement strand
TACATTTCCTAGGATATCTATGCATTAAATAGTTTTTCAAACAATATTTTATATATATCCTAAATAGTATCGGAATTGTACACATTTCCTAGGATTTGTATACAATGACGGATTACATACATTTCCGTTAACATATATACATTTTTACTATCTTTTCTTACATCTTAAATTTTTACATTCTTTTCTTGCTTAATCGTTTACCGTTTTATACCAATTTATCACTTTTTGTATGATTTCTTTAGCATACTTAATAAAGATGAGGAGACTCTTGTCATCACTCATCAGAGACCCAGCACCATGTAATGAGCGTATCACTTACCATCAGGTGATCAAATACAATAAAATAAATAATATATAATATATCTGAGAGAAAAGAAGAAAAAACATTACTGTGTTTAGACTGTCAATATATGAGAGCTCTAGATTTAACGTCTTTGCTCTTCACCGATATTATAAACATTAAATATAAAAGAAACTTATGTGATATATTACTAATGTAATATTTATTTGTTTCAGGTAAATAAGCTGTGTTCGCGTTAAGTGCGATTTTTCAGTTTAGTGAAATTTTCTCGGTACCACTTCCAGTATTTATTACTGTCATATAACTATAGGTTATATCTCTTTATAGTTTTATCTTTAAGAGAGTAAAGAACTATTATCTAAATTTTATATTTACTACTATATATATGTTATATATTTTTCGATATACACTCTTTCTATTTTATGTTACTATTACTGGAATATTAAACTTACAGTACAGATATGACTAGTTTTATACAGAATAACGAATTTTACAGAACAAAACACAGAATACTAAAGATTTTAGCTCAATAAAGCCTTTTATACCCAACTTGAGTATTAAACAATTACAAGACTATTTCTATTATTTAATACATATATAATACTTTCATCACTATAAATACAAGGACAATATAAAATAACAAGCCATCAATAAAAAACTTGTGAATGTTTTAACTAATTATTTAATTTCTTAATTGAATTGACTTTTGGTGGAAAGGATAAAGTCAACAAAGAAGAATAGTCAATAACAAATCTTAACAAGTTTTCATGTAACATAACGTAAATACAATGAAACTTACTTACATATTATTACCGTAATAACATAGTTTATAATGAGTTAACTAGATACATATATTACATTTTTACTATAAGAATTATTAAGAACTTAGTGAAAATTATTTATGATAGATGAGGTCATATATACGCCTACATAGATAATTAAAATACTTTACCCAATATATTTGAGTATGCTGGAAGAGACCCCTTTAGGTTTACCCACGTTTTTGTCATACAGTGTATTAGGATATCACTTCCAGAAACGAAGACAGACGGTAGTACTAATGATATATTTGATGGTGGCAAGGAAAGAAATTGATCGCAATTAAAAAAAAAATTAAAACGTTTTTAGCATTATTTCTGCTCAATCATGTTAGTATAGCTTAATGAAACGATAGTTTCATACAAATTTACTTGACTAAAAACCAACAGCAAGCGATCGCACAAATCTTCCTCGCAATGTATTTGGTTTTAATTTAAATCTTATTTGCGCGGACGTGCGGTCATTGACCCCGAGCATCGGCTGTTTTTTATTTTGTGTTCCATTACTAGTTTTTTTTTTTATTTATGTACAGGTTAATGTTTGACCACGATTCCACCTGGTATTAAGTGACGATGTGGTCTATGGTGATAACCTAGCAAATGCCTATTCACCCTTTTTTTGAAGACGCCCACATCGTAATTGAGAACACTGACACCAGCAAGCTGTTCCATTCCTTCGCTGTACTTATTAAAAACGAGGAGCCTTATTTTTTATGAAACTATCGTTTCATTTAGCTGCACTAACATGATACCCAATATACTAACATCAAAAATAAAAATTACTGGAATTATTTTCTCAAATCCACTCATTGAAACCCAGCATGAGGTTCTATATAAAATATCGTATGCTCTATAATACGAATGTATACAAATGATCGCTATTACGTGCGCCGGCGCATTCCATCGCGCAGTGTGGCTCGCTCGCTAGGTGAATTACTAATCTACTACCTCTATGAGGTAACTAATCATTTGCTTTAGTACGTATAAAAGATAGAAAACCTGTGGAGCGAAAGAAAGAAGAACAAGTTAAGCAAAAGGAATGTAAAAGAGAAGAGGTATACAAAAGAATGCACCAGAAAGACTTACCCACAACACGAAGGGAATAAATAATAATAATAAAGAAAATACCATTACCCTTAAACATAGAGATCACATCTTCGATTCCAGGTTATATTATGGAGTTCACTGGTGGTAGGTCTCTTGCATCAGACCTCCTCCAGCTCCTATTGCAGCTGATAAACTCTTTGACTCTCCACCAACCCGCAATGGATCAACCTGCTCAAATCACCCATGATGATGATGAGCTGTCCACACAGTTTCTATTTCTACTGGTGCTGTATGCTGGTGAAATTACTGGGGTAACGAGACGTCTTATAACAACGAGCGCAATGTGGTGCTGTGTACCATCTTAACCAGCCGTGTTATGTGCAAGCGTATCACTTACTATCATGTGAACGGTGTGTTAAAAAAAATTTACTTTAACTAAATCCAGTTTACTATTTATCAGTTAAAATTATTCAATACGTTTACTTTATATTTATAATACTTTGACATACATCGCGAAATTTTTATCATTAAAGTGAGATATTCATTAGATATCTCTTCCCATATATATCTCTATCCATCTCCTCGACCCTCATCTCATCCTTTTTCCATCAACTTTCTCCTCTCCCTTATATTTCTATTTATATAGTTCAGTCCGGATCCGTGAGCTTTGGAACTGATGAAGCCTTTTCGTCTGTAATAGTGGTTGAAGGTTTTAACATCACCAAAAAAAAATGTTCACCACCAGATTCAACAGCTTGCATTAACGAGCGGAAATGTGGACAGCAATAATGTATGGATTTTATTAGCGAGGTAGTCGCATGCAAAAAACTAAGCTAAGAGTTTCTATTCGACTCTATTTGTATTAGCAATAAGGTTCATTTCCGTCTGACACCGGACGTATGAGTAAAGCTCCGTACCCACCGGATAGGAAGCACTCGTTTAACATTGCTTTGTATCTATCTACTTAATAAGTAAACTATTTTTTTTTACAAACCCTTCCCCTTCACCTGATAGTAAGTGATACAATTGCTCATAACGCGGTAAGATAATATGGTATATATAGCGCCGTATTCTGCTTGTCGCCTTGATAGGTTAATTGTCTTGTTACCACAGTAATTTTACTAGCATACAGCAACCTTCTAACTGGAGCACAGTAATTACACATTACTATTTGACGGTAGAAATAGCTACGGTGGTGTCTAGACGGTCTTTACCAAGAGAGATCTAGCACTAGTAATGATAATATGAGACTTCATATTTTGATAGGAAATGACGAACAATATATATGATAAACATATAACTATGTGATATTTATATATATGTATCTATTTATAATATATGTTAGGGGTGTTAAGGGTTTCACACAACAACTCACTGTATCAAAACCAACCTCATTTGTTACAGCATCCTGCTAATTAATAAACTAGGCTCTGTTTCTCCACCAATCTACATTGGGCCAGCGTGGTGGGAGATGGCCCAAATATTCTACTATTGCGAGAAGCTTATATCCCAGCAGTGGACGTACATATATATATCTATCATTTATATATATATAAATGATTGAATCTGTGTTAAATGTTAAGCGCTTTATACACCCACAGTACAGGCTTGATATCAGAAAAATCAAATTTATTTATATGTGTATTATAACAGAAATTAAATAAAATAAAATGAAAATTAAACAAACTACTAATTAATTTTAATGCCAAGACATTTGCCAAACACTACTCGTGACTTATTTGGCAATAGGTTTGGTAAAACTGTTCAGTATTGAGTGAAAGGTAACCGGTCCCCGTGTGAAGACGGAACATCTATATATTGTATTTGTATAGCAATTCATTATCAGACAATACAGTACAATAAGTTATTGTTATGTAAGGACTAAGCATAAGCTTTGGGTAATTAGAATTAAGGACCTTCTTAATAGAAGCTTATTAACATCAAAAGATAACTAGCATTAACTGTAAGTTACGTTGACAGCATCGCTTCTATGGTGAGTGATGACAAAAGTCGCCGCAATTTTACAAAATTTGCGAAAGACAGTGGAGAGAATAATAAATATAAATAAAACAAATGATCATAAAAGTTAAGATTGTAATATAAAAGATAAAAGATGGAAATGTAATGAAATAGAAAATATATTGGTAGATGTAAATAAACAAAGGTAGAAGATAGAAATATCTAAAATGTAAAATGCAGAGAAATTTGTGTTGTGAAGCGATGTTTGAAAGATGACAAAAGATAACGATATATAGAAAGAATGGAAGAAGGTAATGTAGAATGAAATGATAGATAAGTTAGGGAAAAGAGGGAAAGAAAGAAAGAATAATATATAAATAAAAAGACAGAACTCTCACAACGTGAAGGGAACGCTACAAAATAGAAAAGTGAGGATTAAACAGGGGCTATATCATAATTAAGGAGCTTAATAGAAGCTTATTAAGATCAAAAGATTACTTACATTTACTTTAAGTTCTAGAAAATTCTTTTTATTAAGAAAGGTCTGAACTGTTGTTAAGTAAAGACTAAGAATGGGCTTTGTGTGATAATGAGATTTAAACACTTATTACCTTCTCTGATTTTATCAAAGTTCTTAACTTTATCATTTCTTTATGTTAACGATCCTTAGATATTAGGTAACAGCTTTGGAGAGAGAGAGAGAGAGTTAGAGTAGAATCAAAAATTGTTATAATTACTGGTAACAACGCAGCTCGTATTGCAGCCGATAAACAGTACTGTGCAGATTTTATGCTCCTGAAGGGTGCTGTATAATTATGGACATTACCGGGGTAACGAGAATTAACAAACATTACATTATTATGATCAAGAATATCACTTAACATCAGGTGAATGCTTTGCCATGTCTTTACCATTGATAATAAAAGAAAGTTCCTACAGTAGGAATATTTACTGCAAGTCTCTGTTGTGGTAGACCGATCACCGCAGCTCCTATTTCTACTGCCGAATAGTAATGTGATCTTACTGTGTTATATGAAGGGTGCTGTATGATAGTCAAATTACTGCGGTAACGAGTCTTAATTTTTTTTGTAATCGTTCTGCTTCGAGTTGTAGTTAAGTATCTTCATTCGTTTTCTTTTAGTTTCTACTTATTCTTTTCTCTATTCCTATCTTAAGGTGCCGACCGCAATGTGTTAAGTACCATCTTAACCAAGTTATAATTTAACGTGTCACTTACTATTACGCCTTACTAGGTTCATTAAAATAAATACACTAATGTGAATTAGATGAGGTGAAATGACCTCACAGTATCCAACCACGCGCTGTTGGCCGGAGGACATTAAGAGTACGACTCCTGGCGTTGCGCCAGGGTCGCTGACACTGCATAATACGTAACGGCATTACCTTGATACTGTATGAATGTTAAATCGAAGACTCGTTTGCTAGAGAGAGAGAGAGAGAAAGATCAATTTCGCTTATTTACTTAAAAACGAGTGAACAACTAACTCATGCCAACCTGCTCGTAGTGCACCTTATTAATCAACAAAGGAGGTTCTGACTCCTCACTGCGCATTAGACCAGTGCAGTGGGACAGGCCAAATATCCCTACTATTAGAAAACCTCTATCCCTGCGTTGGGCCAGTGTCGTGAGAGGTGGCCTAAATAACCCTACTATTGTGAGATTTCTATCCCGTGTTGGGCTCGTGAAGTGAGAGATGGCTCAAACCACTCCACTATTGGGAGATATCTATCCCGTGTTGGGCCAGTGTGGTGAGAGATGGCCTAAATCGTCTCTCTATTGAGAGAGTTCTTTCCTGTGTTGGGCCAGTATGGTAAGAGATAGCACACTCACTCCACTATTGGAAGATGTCTATCGCTTGATTTAGTGTACACACAATTCCTATTTTTATCGCCTAATAGTAATGTGCAAACATTACTGTGTTCCAATTTGAAAGCTGTATGCTAGTGAAATTACTGGGGTAACGAGACTAATACTTTCAGTCTCAAGACGAGCGTAATGTGGTATATATACCATCTTAACTAGTAAGGATTTCGTCTCTTTACTACGTAGAATAAATAAATAAAAATCACTGAACAGTGGACATCATTTAACATCTTTGAGAATAAAAAAATATATATTTTACTTCTAAGTATCTCATCGTCATCATCAACTGATAGCCCACTGCTGGACATAAACAACAGACTTCTAACTGTTATATTACTAATAATATTTCTCATCCTCTTTATATCTTACTGTTAATGCTGCTGACAATGAATCGTTAGAATGTTTACAGCACCACGTGCTAATAGATAGATTAACAGGTGATTTCTCGTTACCGCAGTAATACGATTACGTTAAATATTACCTAGGTAATATAAAAAATATCAGGAAATTCTTCGTTAAAATTAAACAATTTTCTCAATGTTACCCTTACACCGACAAAGCGGTTATTATATACTAGTAAGGGTTACCATGTGGACGAAAGAAAAAAGTACAGTTCTTTTTAATTACTAGTAATTGAATAATTAAATTTTGCTACATTTGTTATGAGGTTGGGATAACTGTTCAATGGGAGAGGCAGTCCAGCGGTGGGATGATGATAATTTTCATTCTCTTTATATAATTACTAAAGTCTGTTGATAATGATAGTATTACTATTTTACCTTAGTAAGTATCATAGGGTTTAGCGGTATTCTTTAGGAGAGGTCTATGCTTAGCTGTGGGCAGCCGTGGGCTGTTAATGATGATGATAATATTTTTCATTATATTTACATTATCATTAAAGTCTGTTGATAATGATGATACTACTATTTTACTTTGACAAGTATCATTGGGTTTAGTAATGCTCCTTAGGAAAGTAAGTCCAGTACTGTTTTGCTGCACACTTTTGATAATGATGATGATATTTTTTATTCTTTTTACATAATTATTAAAGTGTTTTGATAATTATGATACTTACTATTTTAGTTTAGCAAATATCACCGGGTTTAGTGGTGTTCTGTGGAATAAGGAGTCCAACAGAGTACTGGCTCAGGCTGTTGATGATGATAATGAAGTATTATAAGAACTTAAAAAATATGTAATTTTTATATACCAATTGTATAACTGATATCAATAATTAGTAGCGTTCCTTGGATTGGACCCTCCAGCAGTGGACTGCTACAGACTGGTGATGATGATGGAAAAAATAGTTAAATTTTTTTGGATTACTGTAAGTAATTCAACAAAATCTAAGGTAGAGACTTGCGTTATTTTAAGACTTAGGTTAGTTTATTAAGTGATAGAACCACTATCATCATATCATCACTTAATACTAGGTGGGATCTTAGTTAAGCATTGGTCGATATCTTTATAAACTAAAACTCAGCAGGTAAGTAGTACTTATCCTGTATAGCCTAGGTCCCGTGTGGCGCACCCCAGCGGGCTCGCGTGCAGGCTAATCAAAACACCCATCACGCTCCATAACGAGATTAATAGCCTATCATGCAACGTCTTTCACTCCAGCCTCCTCTAGCCTAATCAAAATTGGGGTAACTCACCCCTGGAATTAGATATTTAATGTCGCCCCTTGTTGTAACCAGCTCCAGGGTCACGCAGGTACACTTGAAAGCTTCAACTGGTGATGGGGTGGTCGCTGTATATTTTTAAACTATTGCAGAATGGTTAGAAGAAATAATAAATAAAAGAATATTATAAAATTTTTATTATTAATTGTTTTAGTATATAAATTTAGAAGCAAGAAAAAAGCAATTATTAATTAGAAAACTGTATACTTTAGAAATATTGCAGACTGGTTAGAAGAATTAATTAAAAGAAAAGTGTGTAAACAAAGGAAATAAATAAAAAGAAAAGAATATAATAAAATTTAAATTATTAATTGTTTTAGTATATAAATTTAACCTTATACAAATCAAATGTGTTTACACATGTGTTAAACTCTTACTTTCTTTTTATGTGGTAGGTAACAGAGTACAATTAATGAGCGAATAAATAGTGTTGCATGCGAGCCACCTAGGGACCGCGGCCGTAAAGTGGGAACGTCGCCCCCCTGGAACAGGTGTGCGGGAGAGTTCAAGTTTTAATGCCGTGGACGTTTTATTTTGTGCTGGTCTCCCGGAGCCTGGACCCTGCAGCGGTTGCATAAACAGCTGGCTGATATCCGCAGACTGCATTCAGTTCCAGATTATAGAATTGGTTGATACCAATGTCTATGTATCACTTGGTGGTGTTGGCATTCAATGAAAAATCAATTCAAATAGTAGTACTAATATCATCATCATCATCATCAGCCTGTGTTAATTCACTGCTGGTCTCTGATGAGTAACGACAAGACTCGCACCATCTTTAACTAAGTATGCTAGAGAAATTATATAGAAAGTGATAAATTGCAACAAAACAGTGAACGACTAAGCAGGAAAAGAATGTAAAAAATTTAAGATGTAAGAGATAAATGTAAAAGTATATATATAATAAATAACAGAAATAAATGTAAAATTTTAATTGTGGAAGATAGTAAGCAAGGAAATGTATATATAGTATGTAAAAATTATATAAAATAGTAAATAATGTTAGAAACTAAAAAGATGATGACAAAATTGTAAAGATGAGGCGGTTTTTGGAATGAGATGCGATGCATGGATGAAAACAAGGAATGGAATAAAGATAATATGGAGTGAAAGGATACAATATGGAAAGATAGGAAATAAATAGAATATGGAAAAGTAAGAAATAAAGAAATCCAAATCCCTTACCCACAACAGGAAGGGGAACATTGCTGGTCATAAGCTCATAAAATTTACCATTTACCTTACAATTACACATAATTTATATCAATGTATATATTTTAATTATGTTTTATTTATATATGTATGTATTATCTGAGGTGTGAAGAGTCTCACAATAATTCACAGGACCCAAGTCAACCTCAATTGCTGTACCCTGCTAATAAATAGACGAGGCTCTGACTCATTAGGCCAGGTATTGGAGGAGTCCTATGTCCAGAAGTGGACATGACAGGTTTCGTGTAAAAAAACATCAAATTAATAGTGTTTCTGTTGTAATATTATATATGTATATATATATATATTCAACTTCCAATTGCTTGACCAGAACTAGATGTATATAATTTTTTTTAACGAGAGACACTTTTACTCCAATAAAAACATCAAAAATAAGCACCATTAAGGTATATAGTGACTTTTGGTCCCACTTCCGGTGGGCCGGTTATACCGGAAGTTGATATAAATAGTATTTTTTATACGTTCAACGTATTTGTATAAGAATAATGTCAAAAATATCCATAGTTATGGTACATAGTATCTTTTGGCACCTCTTCCGGTTGTCCGACCGGAACCGGATATAGGTGAGAACCATCTCCGTATCCACCTCAATATTAACGCCAAATAAATTTTTGGTCGGCCTTAAATGAAATACACACATACACACTTTTTTTTTCTTA
Organism: Pachliopta kotzebuea; assembly: GCA_018246255.1. Lineage (NCBI taxonomy): Eukaryota > Metazoa > Arthropoda > Insecta > Lepidoptera > Papilionidae > Pachliopta > Pachliopta kotzebuea. The sequence goes on along the minus strand of DWLS01005256.1, from coordinate 3,321 downwards.
TTAATTTTATTCAACTTCTTTTCCCTAACTTCTATCCTTTCTCTCACTCTCTTTTGTCTCTCTCAAGCATCGCCTCTCATTCAAGTTCATATTCTATTTAGATTTCCTTTACATTATTTGTCTCTCTAACATATCTTTTATGTATTTATCATATATCATATAGCTAATCTTTAATTATTACATTTTTCAACATTATTACAATCTCCGTATTATCTTACTTTTATTGTTTTTACATTTCCATTTTTTATATTTAATTTTTACATTCTTTGCTTTGCTCTCATATTTCGGTTTATTACTATTTTACAATTTTTTTCTAATTCAATTAGCGGTCTTATTTGTTCTTATAACTTTTTCTATAACTCCCCTCGCAAACTCAATAATGATGCGACTCTTGTCATCACTCACTTGACTAAATCATAGTCAATGCAAAATTGAGAATAAAACTCTCCCATATCTATTGCCTTACACCGGTGCTCGTTTAACAGGGGGCAAGGGTAGAAGCTTGTAAAGGAAATTTAAACCCCTACCCCCTTTTCTACCTCCCCCTCCACCGGATCGCATTCAGAGCAAAGCAATAGGAAAATAAGCGATACAGACGCGATGCGATCATCCGCACCTAAAACATCTGGAACAGACTTTAGTCCTGTACCGAGTTCTGTAAACGATGTCAGTGATATATACCCACTCGATATCGAGTGTTGGGTATTACCGTTTTAAATGTTCCCTTACAGCGGTATGTGTTCGTGTATTGAACACTTCAACGTTTCCTTTTTATTTAAACAACTACCCACATTACGTGACGCAAAGATGATATATACTACATCGTAGCTCAGCTCAAAAACGTAAGATTATACATATCGTTACCGTAGTAATTCCACTAACTACAACCCCCTTACTCGAACACAGTAATTTTTACACATTATTATTATTCGGCTGTATTAGGAGCTGCGGTGTTACCTACTTAGACGGTCCTTACTTTCCCTCAAAAAGAACTTAAGTATCCCGGATAAGTAACAAAACTAACTTACCAGCACATATATCTAAGCATTACTAAGAGTATATTTTCATTGATATGCAACAAATTATCTAAATAAATTTTAACAGTAGTAACATTTTTAACTATCGGTTAATATTGTATATTTGTGTTCAGACGTTCAGTTAAATTTAACCGCACCTACTCCAGTTAGTAAACTGCATTAAGCGATCACTTAGTTAAGTATCAAACATATACTTTGTGGCGTGACTAACCGTTTGCATGCCGTGATAGCTTAATGGTTTGAACTCCGACCTTCCGGAGGTACCGAGTTCGAATCCTGCACCAACGTATTGCTCAATTTATATGCAATTAGTATAACACCTAGTATCAAGTGCTTTAAGAAATGTATCAAATCGAGAGGTTGTAAACATTAAAAACTAAGTCTGTGATATTCTTATACACTTAACCAGCTTTCTCTATTTAACTTATCTATATAATATCTATACAATCTATATAATATTATCTAGAATCTCCAATATAATAGATAGTTAATAATCAAATACTAATTAATAAATTTAATTAATAACTCTTTGGTTATTCATTTCCAATATTAATAACAAACAAATTGAAAGTCTACAAAATTTAAACAATAACATCGATCAAATGTTCCGAGTTAAGAATCACTTTGATGATTAGTATCGCTTATTTAAATTCAAGTTGTTGACTTATTTGTGAATGAGATCACTTGGATTTTCTATTAAATTGCTCTTCAATAGATTAACTGTATATAAGGTTAAAAATTTTTTGAAAATTTTAACCCTTTATATCTCTTTTAAAACTGTGAACAATCCGAAAAAGGGTTAAAGGGAAACGGCAAGTTCGGAAGCTCATACATGATTCATGAACTGAACTGAACAATGTTTTATTCACACGCTGAAACAAAACTCATTACATTACGACAGTAATGTTGAATACATATTCATCAGCTGCCCCCGACCTCACCACGGGCACCGGCTGTTGGACCTGGCCAAGTGTATTGGAACAAAACGGAACTCAAAGGGAACCCACCCTCCGTCCAGGCCGGATGTAATGAAGAGGAAAGAGCTTTTCTGCATAGTTACCCCTGCCTCCAGAACTTCCATCGGAAAAACAATCATTATCCACATCTGCATATATTAAGTTTAAGTAATAGAAGAATTAAGTTAAATCCAGTTTGATAAGTACATCAATAGTAACAGTTATAAAACCTAATAATACTCCAACTACATAAGAGATGAGATGTTATACATGTATGTGTATGATGTTTATGTTATCCATCGCTTTGTTATGGGCAATGTTATCACGTATTATCAGGTGAATGGCTTGCTCGTTTTGTCGAATAAAAAAGACTTACCGTTGGTATAATCAGGAATATCATTTACCACCAACTGACCGTCTACTGTCGTTTCATCGAATGAAGAATTAGTACCTACTATGAGCAGAGTTTTGTCACTGAATGAATCTGTTATTATCTTAATAAGACGATAGATGTCCACTGCTAGACATTGTACTCCCACAGTAGTGGGAAGGTTTGGGCCAGGCCAGGCTCAGTGCGGGTTGGTAGGTAGCTATAGCCTGGTTTGTTGATTAGCAGGCTACAGCAGCAGGTAAAGCTTTGGTTCCATGAGCTGTTGTGTGAGACTACTTAAACCTTATTTTAGACTTCTTCATCAGCTGATAGACGTCCACTGCTGGATATAAGCTTTCCCCAATAGTGGGCTATTTGGCCTCCCACCACGCTAGCCCAATGCTGGTTTGTATGTAGACAAAGTCTTGTTTGTTAATTAGCAGAATGCAACAGCATGTGAAGCTTTGATTCCATGAGCTGTTGTTTGGGACCGCTTAAACCTTCTTAACTTATTTAAATAATAAATAACCTTTTTGATTAATAAATTCATAAAATCTTATTTTTGACTTCTTCATCAGTTGATAGACGTCCACTCCTGGATATAGGCCTTCCCCAATAGTGGGGTATTTGGGCTCCCAAGGCGCTAGCCCAATGCTGGTATGTAGACAAAGTCTCGTTTGTTGATTAACAGACTGTAGCAAGTAAGGTTGACTTGGCTCATGTGAGTTGTTGTATGGGGCCCTTTACATCCACCAAGGGTATATATACTCCTTTCTATACTCTAATATTATATGATATTCTAACTTATTTATTAAGTTATATACAATACTTGAAGTAATGAAAATAAGTTAAATTTAATAGGTGGTAGTTACTAGTTACAAACTTTATTGAACCAATTGTTCAGGCTTTAACTGGACACGGGGGCTTTGGCCAATATCTATACAAATTTAAACGCAAA